>JAQZBX010055399.1:0-18428 GCA_029593785.1 Cabassous unicinctus | reverse complement strand
TGGGCAAAAAAAAAAAAAAACAAAACTCAAAGATAGGATAGCGCACCTCGGGGAGATCAGAGAGCCCTATGAGGATGAATTCATTCAGGGTAGTCAGATTGTCGATGTCCTTCTCTTCTGTCCACAAGGCTCTTTCTGGAGCAAAGGAAGCCAAAAGAGGTTAAGATTAAAAACTTAGGAGCCTAGTGATGATGAACACTTGGAAAATATTTTGGGTTGATGATGAATCATGTTGGCCCTATTTTAATTACCAATTGCAGTTATTAGAATTATTGATAAAAACAGACCATGCAGCTATTATGTTTCTAGGAAAATTCATGCTCAGCTCCTTACCAAGAAACATTGTTGACCTTTCCTTTATATATGAACATTAATATATTTTATTCTTAAAAAGCATACCTTAATATAAATTAAATACAAAATTTAAACAAATTAAATTTAGCCGATGTAATATAAATAATGCCTAGTTGATAATGTCTGCATGTGACCACCAAAGCAGATATATTTGCATATATATGCAAATCGCTTTGCCCTTAAAACTTAAACATCTGACAATATAGGGTTTCTAATTCTTATATGCTCTCATTTACTCTTGTGTTATTTTCTAATTACATTTTATTATAACTTAATAGCCTAAATCATCAGAATATTTATGATTATTTACAAAAAGCATTGATTTACTTGAAAGTCTGCAATTGATACTTATGTACATGTCTTACTGCTGCTTTAAAAACTAATATCTTTGTTTTTTGTTTGCTGAAATTGCCTTTATGTTCTCCTATTTTTCCTCACATAGAAAATATAATGTAGAAATGTGTGTCACAAGGAATGGCATATAGATGAAAGGTATATATGTTTTCACCTAACATTAACTATTTGGCACATATAAAGAAAGTTTAAAAAAAATCACAAAAACATGAGAACAATGTTTTAGAGGTAGTTTTTCATAAAAGGTGAATACATTTAACTTTTTTGAAAATGTGAAATAATGTACAGAATGTTTGAAGTTAAGCGAGGTGTGCATGATGTATGCATACACACATGCAAACACAGATGATATACTGCTACTAACTTGGAAAAAACTAATTTGTTCTGTTTTTTAAAAAACCAAGTGCTCATGATAGAAATGTCAAATTATAATTATATTTGGAAAATAAAATGCAAAATCAGTTGTTATAGTTTTCTACACTACCACTAACTCCTCATTTCTTTTACTTGGTAGAAATTCTTCATTATTTCTTAACTCTGATTAATATATATAATGCAATTTTTTCCACTAGAAATATTTAAAGAGCAATTGCTTGGATTCATTGGAAAATGTTAAAACTCTTTCCTTAACGTCATTGCTACTATTACTATCCTTTCCTTTTCTTAACGACTACCAAATCTGTGTACCACTTGAGAGAAAACTCTTCAGTGGTACTGTAGAAATAATGAAACTTTTCAAAGAAAATTATTATAAAAAGGAAAAAATGCTTAGATAATATTACTCAATGAACAAAAGTTTGTTAAATGAGTGAATGAAGATTGAAGCAAAGGAACATCTGCAGCTTTAATTCTCAACTTCTCAAATGTGTAAGATTCCACAAAGTATTTTATATTCTATCTTAATACTTTAAAAAGATAATAGTGAATATAAAAAAATAATGACAATTTTTACAAGAAGCATTAATATAATCAAAGAGTAAATACAACTTTTATATTAAGTACTCATTTTCCTTTACACACACACTAATTTAACTTAATTTTTCTAAACAAGGATAATAAGAAATGTCAATATCTTACCCCAGGTGGGTTCTAGATCAGGCTACATGAACAACATGTATCCTCAAGAAATGAATATACTTTTTAATTAAATTTCACCATTGAATGTATAAATTTCTTAAGTCAAGATTCTGGTTTCAGTGCATAAAAGTTGGAATTTGTTCATGTGTGGAGGGAACATCTAACAAGCCCCTCCTTTTGAAGCAAGCATAATTAAATCTCAATTATTTGCCATATAATTAGAAAAATAGAGATTTTTTGTTAACTATTTATTGTTCAGGAAATGATTCTGTAACTTCCTTTATGAACCCAATGGATTGATAGCTTATTTGCTCTAGATGTAAAAAGGCTTTATATATTTCAGTCTCCCAAATGGCTGTACGAGTTTACTAGGTGTAACTAAGGATATAAATACATGAATTATACATATTGAAGTCATATTTTTAAATAGTTATAAACAATCAAGCATTTAAGGAATATCCAGAGTAAGAGGTGTGTGGCTAGGATTAGCCTTACATTGGAAATTAACCAGAAATTAAGCTTTCTTATTTTATTTGTATCATGTACATGTTTACATATGGTCAAAAGCAAATGTAACATAGATGGATCTTCTCCCTCTAACAAATAATTACTTCAAGTTTCCACTATACAGAGAAAAAGGAAATAATTTCATTAACCAAAATATCACTAAAAATCTTAGATCTCAAGATAACTCAAAATTTATAATTTAATACAAGAACAATAAAATCTTACATTTAAAATTTCTCTGAAAAGTGGGCTATTATATTGTGTCTTAAAATACATTGCTAAAAAAGAGTACTTTCACACATGTTTAACCCATTGGATCAATGACTGATAAAGTAGCAGAAAGCAAAAAAGCCTTTATAGGATGTAATCTCTCCCCTGCTTTGTGATATCCTTGTCAACTATTATCTTGGAACTATAAATCAAACTTGAAATATAAATCAAGAATGGGTCAGAAACATGCTTTAGATGCAACAGAAATTTACATACAATGGTACTGGCCACACTTGTGTGGAATGAATATTTCTTCAGACTGGAACAATTTTCATAAATTCATTTAGCCACACACTCTAATATTATTAAAATAGATACTTTAGCCTACCTAATTAATATTTGATTTTAACAAATATCTTAAATGTGTAAATTATTACACCACACCATATAAGCATCTTTTCAATTATCTAAGTTTTTTACCTTAGAAAATCCAAAATTTAACAAAGAATTTTCTTGCTTCTCAGTATCAGAGATGTCATTACCAATACAAGAGTTTGACAAGATGAAAATAAAATGATCTAGCAAAAAAATGCATCAGTAAGAAAAACAAACACCTCATTTATATAGAGAGTTCATATTGGAAATTATTCTATAATTTATATATTATGCCTTCTTTCCCTTTAGGAGAAGCAACAACTAAGATTCTTGAGGGAATACATACCTTTTCTTGTTAAAACTGAAGTACTACCAACATAATAATGGGTACTTATTTTATAAATAAGTAATTTAGTATTTTGAAAAATAAATCTAAATTGTAGAAGAGTGGCATTTTGTTTCTTTTAATGTAGTGAGTAAGATACAGCAAACTGTTTTTCAGGAATTGTATTGCCAGACAAAAGTAAATAAGTTTATGTCATTAAGATATTTTTGCTGTAACGAATAAAATTTTCCCCAAAATATTATTATACAATCAACTCCCTATAAATTTTTATTTTTCATGATAGGTAAATACTAACACTTTTTATTATATTGTTATATGTTTTATATTGTTAATATTATTTACTATACACCATGAAAATTGTGTTGTTACAACCCTTTAGAACCAAATGTGAGGGATTTTTATCTTAATTTAAAATTCAACTCCTAACGTGATTTTCCAGCAGTGCATTGATTAACTAGGTCCTTGAGATTATCATAAATTAATTATTTTACTTAAAATTACACATGCTTAAATATATATTTTAAGAACACAGGAGTTCAAACTAATTATTTCTCATCCTTACCTAATTGTTCTAGCTAGAATTTCTACAGCAATGTTAAATAACATTGGTGAGAGCAGGCATCCTTGTCTTATCTCCAATCTTAGAGGGAAAACTTTAAGCCTTTCACCATAATATGTTGTAGCTGTCTGTTTTTGCTATTTGTTCTTTATTGTGTTGAGAAAGCTTCCTTTTATTCCAGTCTTTTATCAAAAAAGGATGCTGGATTCTGTCAAATGCTTTTTTGCTTCAATAGTGATGATCATGTAGTTTTTCACCTTCGTTTTGTTAATATAGTGTATAATGTGAATTGCTTTTCTTGTGTTGAACAACACTTGCATGCCTGGAATAAAACCCACTTGATCAAGTTGTACAATTATTTTAATGTGATGTTGGATTCAATTTTCAATTATTTTGTTGAGGATTTTTTCATCAATATTCATAAGAGAAATTGGTCTATAATTTTTTTCTTGTAGTATCTTTACATGGATTTGGTATTAGGATGATGCTGGCCTCATAGAATGAGTTAAGTAGTGTTCCTTCCTCTCCAGTTTTTTGGAAGCATTTGAGTAGGATTTGAAATGAATATGTATTCAATGATTGGCAGAATTTATCTGTGAAATAATCTGCCCCAGTCTTTTCTTTGTTAGCAGTGTTTTGGTGACTGATTCTCTTTATTTGTGATTGCTTTGCTAACCACAAATCTGTTATATATCAGTGCTTGAGAAACATATGAACAACCTGAAGCCTATTGATCTCTGAGAACTATACTTAACAAGTAAGTTGAAAATAATAGTTTCAGATAAAAGGTATACACAAATTGTGATTAAGGAATTTATAAATAACTATACTATGTTATATTGAGGAAATAGATTTATATATATTCCTAGATCGGGCCTACTGAGGGGGTGTTGATTTCATAAGGACATATGGCTTGTCTATGGTGTCTGAACATCCCTGTGGACCTCAGGAGCACTTTTGTTTCAGGTTTTTATTACTGTGGCAATTTATGAAGTCTGGCTGAGAACTGGATAGTTGTGACCTCTTGAATGACATCCCGACTCACTTTGAAATCTCTTAGACATAAAAACCATATTTTATTTAGCATTTACCCCTTTTGGTTAAGTTCTTCCTCCAAATACATCACTCATTAAGGTATGGTAATAATCCCTTGGTGTTAGGGAGGCTCATCCCTGGGAGTTATGTCCCATGTTGGGAGGGAAGTTATGAGTTTATTTGCAGTTTGCCTCAGAGAGAGGCCATATTTGAGAAACCAAATGGTTTTTAGGAGGCAACTCTTAGGCATTGATTATACTTAGGCTTAATTTCATTATTACTTGAATAAGGTCTTTAAATGTAAGCCTTAAAATCAAGGGGTTCGCTTCTTGGTCTGTTTTCATTTATTGGGCTAGGCTTGTATAATCCAGAGCTTTTTGCCATCTTATTTTAGAAAGGAGCAGGAATTCCTTAAGAGAAACATAATATTTTGTTAGCGACTGTGGGGGTCTCTGTCTATCCAGAAAACATACCTATGGGAAACCAGAATACCTTTATATCCCATGGAGGTATCTAGCTATGTAAATTTCAAAGAAATCAGGACACCTGACAATATCCTATCTTTACCTTCTTACCAGGGTTATGTTACATGAGAATTGGAACAGAGATCATACACTTGCCTTGGTTCTTAGGTAAAATTTTTCATATGTACTTTCAGAAAAGTCACAGAGGAAAAGAGAATAATGGACAAGGAAACTTGGTTGTTTCTGCAGCCTATAACATTTTTCTAAGAATAAAATATGCAACATTCCAAAATGCTCCCCTATTTTTGGTACTTAACATTGATGTGCTAACTTTGTTACAATTGATGCAAGGATGTTAAGCTACTACTGTTAATTATTGTCCATATATTACTTTAGTTGCATTCCCCCCACCCCCCATACACCACCATCTTATGAATACCTTGTACAAATGATGTATCTTTGTTATAGGTCTGAGATAATATTCTTATATTTGTCTTATTAACCACAGTCTTCATTCACCACAGGGTTAACTGTATTATACAATCACATGTTTTAGCCTCTGATTTTCCTTCTAGCAACATATACACCCCAAAGTTTCCCCTTTCAACTGTGTTCACAGACTTACCTCATCACTGTTACTTACTAGCACACTGTTGCTCTACCCTCACCTACGTCCATTTCTAAAGCATTACAATCAAAGTACTTAAAAACTTTGTACAGATAAAATGTTGGCTTCTCATTCTCTACTCCCAATGTTTCTTCTGGGAACCTATCTTCTAAATTCCACCTCTGTTTGCTTATAATATTTACTTATCAGTGATATCATAGAATACTTGACATTTTGTGTATGGATTATTTTACTCATCATAAGATCCTTGAGGTTCATCTGTATTGTTGCATGTGTCAGTATTTCATTACTTCTTACAGCTGAATTATATTCCATCATATGTGTATACCAGATTAAGTTTATCCATTCATCTCTTAGTGGACACTTGTTTTGCCTCTATCTTCTGGCAATTGTGAAAATGCTGCTGTGAATAATGGGGCACAAATATCTGTTCATGTGCCTGTTTTAAGTTCTTTTCAGTATAAACCTAATAGTGGGAATGTTGGATCTTATGGCAACTCCTACTTAGGTTCAAGAGAATCCACCAAACTGTCCTCCACAGTGGTTGCAGTAGTCTGCATTCCCACAAACAGAGAATGAGTGTTCCTATTTCTCCACATCCTCTCCAAAACTTGTTTAGTTTGCTGTTTCTTGATAACCAGTCTAAAATGTGTGAAATGATATCTCATTAGTTTTGATTTGCATTTCCCTAAGACCTAGTGCTGTTGGACATCTTTTCTTGTGCTTTTTAGCCATTTTTATTTCATCTTTTTAAAAATGTCAATTTATTACATTGGCCCATTTTAATTTGGGTTGTCTTTTTATTGTTGAGTTGTAGGATTTCTTTGTATATGCTGGATAACAGACTTTTATCAAATATGTGGTTTCCAAATATTTTCTTCCAATTGCATAGATTGCCTGTTCACTTTCTTTACAAATTACTTTTAAGCACAAATTATTTTAAAAATTTTATCTAATTTCTCTTTCATTGATTGCACTGTGGGTGTAAAATTTCTTAAATCATTGCCAGCCACAAGATATTGAAGAGGTTTCCTTACATTTCCTTCTTGGAGTTTTATGGTCTTGTTTCTTATATTTAGGTCTTTGATCCATCTTGAGTTAATTTGTATATAAGATGTGAGGTAAGATCCTCTTCCATTCTTTTGGATATCCAGTTGTCCCTGCACCATTGTTGAAGAGACTATTTTTTCCTAATTGAGGAAGCATGACATCCTTGTTAAATATCAGTGGGATGTAGATATGTGGTTTATTTTTGATCTCTCAATTCTGTTACACTGGTCAATATGTCTAACATTGTGCAAATACCATACAGTTTTGATCACTGTGCATTTGTAATATGTTTTTAGGTCAAGATATTTTTTTTTATTTTTAATTACTGCAATACAGTGGTGGGAAAACATTTTATGTAACAGGTATATGGTAAATATTTTAGGTTTGGGGGACCATACAATCTCTGTTGCAACTACTCAACTCTGTCATTGTAGCATGAAGACATACATAGATAATATGTCAAAGCATGATTGTGGCTATGTTTCAATAAAACTCCAGTTAAATCAAGCAAAGCGCCAGATTCAGTCCATGGCTACAGTTTGTCAACCCTTGCTCTAAAAAATAATTGACTTTGTTTTTCCTTAATTTATATTTTTTCTAAAGGATACATAGATTACATAAAATGTTACATTAAAAATACAAGGGATTCCCATTTTCTCCACCACCTACACTTCCCAATTTTCCCCACATTAACAACTTCTTTCATTAGTGTGGTACATTCATTGCAATTGATGAACATATTTTGGAGCATTGTCATTGAGGATGGATGATAGTTTACATTGTAGTTTATACTCTCTCCCACTTAATTCTGTAGGTTATGGCAGGATATATAATGGCCTGTATCTCTCATTGCAATGTCATTCAGGACAATTCCAGGTCCCAAAAATGCCCCCATATTCCCCCCCCCAACTTCAGCAGCTCCAGTGGCCAATGTCTCCACATGAATAATATAAATTCTTTCATTTCTAGAATCACAAGTCTAAAGTAGAATACCAGTAAGCACACCTTAGTCCATATTTTATTCCCCAGTCTTGAGGATTCTGGGATGGTGATGCCAACTCCACCTGTACTTGAGAAGCTATTTGGATCCCATACAGTGGATGGATGGGATGCTCCTGCTTGCAGTTGTAGACTCTCTTGGTTCCTTGGTATGGAGGTTGTCCATTCTTGCCTCTTGGTTAGTTGTCCTTGGTGAGTCCAATGAAATGGAGATTAGGTGTCGCAAGTCTGCTGAGGCTCAGGACCCAGCTGGCACATGGGCAGCCAAAAATTCAAGTCTTTAGGGCATATGCCTACCATCTCCAGCACCAACTATAAGTTCAAATAGAAGGGAGAGAAGAGGCATGTGTAGAAAAGTCACAACTGAATCCAACTATGTCACACTCAGGAGCACAAAATCCCAAGTAGGGCACACTGGCAAGGCACCAAGCTCTGGTACTATCTGCCATGACCATAGGGCCTAGGTGTCTCCAAAGCCCTCAGGAACCCAAGTATTTTGGCGTAGTATCTACTTTGGCAGTCTATTCCAACCTGCTGAGACGTGCATAAGCAGTACTGTCCCGGCCCGCGGGACAAGTTAACGGAGACTCCGAGCTATCCAGCAAAGGATTGAGACAAAGACACGGACAAAACAAAAAACTGTGCTCTTTATTCTGCTAACATGGCTTCTCTGCAGCTTCTTCCTTATGCTACCGCGCGGGTTACAATCAACTCTTTTATAAACAGGGAAAGGGGAGGGAAAAGGGAAATGCCTTAAGGTTTAGGTGTTGATACATGATTGGATAATTTGAATTGCTAGGCGTGGTGACTATTCCCGCGCACGGGAACTTGTTCCCGCGCGCAGGAACTTTGTGGCGCGAACTTAGGGAGAAGGAGAAGGAGAAGACAAAGAAGGAGAAGGTAGAGACGGCCATGATAGTTATATTCATACAACATCGCCCCCAACACAGTACCTCTGGAATGACTTCCTGACTCACTTTGAAGTCTCTTAGCAATATAAACTCATTTGTCTTTTCCTTTTCCCCCTTTTATTCAAGGTCTTTTTCCAGTTGTATTGCTAGTTGATTCTTGGTAATAATCTCTCAGTGCCAGGGAGGCTCATCTGTGGGAGTCATGTCCCATACTGAAGGGAAGGTAATGAATTTCTATGCTAAGCTTGCTTAGAGAGAGACCACATTTGAGAAACATGGAAGGTATCAGGAAGTAACTCTTAGGCACTCTACAACACTAGGCTAAGTTGCAATTTCAAGAACAATGGCATGTAAGCATAGTCATCAATATCGAGAGCCCATCAATGGACCATTCTTCTTCATTAGGCAATGCCCCTGTACTCAGGGGCTTGTTGCTGTTCCATTAGATAAAGTGGTAGAGCTCCCCAGATGGGAATTCAATACTCTTCTGGCTATTGTGTAAATATCTACCCACTGTGACAATGCCTCATGAACATTTGAACACATTTATATATCTTAAATATATGCCCGGAAGAACTTCTCCCCATGTATCATCCATCACTGACACCCCACACCAATGATTTGCCCCTGCCACAGATGTAACCCTTCTGTGGGCCAAAACTTCTTCAAAGATGAAGCCAAGAACATTGCCAAATATGATTAAAAGCAAAATGAAATAATAGTGATAGGTTTAAATGCAAGGAATAAAATACATAATAACTTAGCACAACTATAACTTATTAAAATAAAAAATAAAAAAATTTGGGATATTAAAAAATAATGAAAAATATTAAAAATAAATATTTTGACATTTTGCCTTACATCACTGTAATACCTGTTGTGCCATATGTACAGTTATGTTTTCTTCCATTTCTTCCCCATTGTCTTACTTTTTTTCATTTTGTCTTCAAAGAAGTTTTAGGTCACAGTAAAGTCACATAAAGAATATAGGGGACTCCCATATACCCAGTATCTTCCCCCTTTTCCCCCTTCCCTTATTGGTAACCTTTTTATGTGTGGATAGTATATTTGTTACAACTGATGTACAAAAATTGAAACATAGCTACTAACCATAGTCAATGATTTACTTTATGGTTAACATTTTAGACCATACACTTTTATAAATTTTTGCTGAAATTTAACATGGCTTGTATCTAACATTGCAAGATCATGCAAAACACTTCCATTACAATATAAATCCCCCCTCTTCCATCTATTCTATTCCTCCCTCCCCATCCCCTCTGGGCCCACAGCGACCAACAGGCTTCACTCCTTGAAGAACAAGATTCATCGTTACTTGCAACAGCACTGGGGGCTTGACATACTGTCTGTCCTCCCCTATTAGAAAGCACCTATGCTCTCAAGAGACATCCACCCTTCTTTTTGAGAATATTTGGGGCCTCCCCAGGATGGGAGAGTGTCACATTCCCACTCATTGTGTGGATCTCCACCCACTGATACAACACACTATGACAAAATGATCACTCACATATTCTCTGGAAGACTGACCCAGGTGTGTCCTGTCCTGTTTGTCCCCCCATCCAACATCCTAAAACAGTAACCCTTCATTGTCATATTACCAAAAAAGCTTTCCCAACATAGTAGTTTCAACCAAATACCCAACAATCCCAGGTATTCACCTGCTCCCTCCCCCAACCCTCCCCCCAGTTCCACAGACCATCCAAACCACCTTTCCCACCCTACCCCCTGTCAAACTTGCAACACCCAACCCAATAGTATCACTACATCCCTTTCATATCCCTTCACTGCACAACTACTCACTTCCACCTTATCATAGATTTCACCCCTATGGGCATTGGTTCAAAACCTTCTTCTCCCTTTCTATTTCCTGTAAAACTGTCTTCCAGACTCTTGCTCTCTGAGTCTCCTTGATTTGCTTAATTCATATCAGAGAGGTCATGTAATATTTGTCCTTTAATGTCTGGATTGCTTCACTCAACAAAAGGTCCTCAAGATTCATCCATGTTATCCTTGTGTTACCACTATATTCTTCTTACAGCTGAGTAATATTGCATTATATTTATATATCACATTTTGTTTATCCATTCATTTGTTGATGGGCATTTGGGTTGATTCCAACTTTTGGCAATAGTAAATAATGCTGCTATGAACATTGGTGTGCATATATTGGTTCAAGTTCTCACTTTCAATTCTGGTTATATACCAAAAAGTGGAATTGCTGAATCATATGGCAGATCTGTTGTTAGGTTTTGGAGAAACTGCCAAATTGTCCTACACAATGGCTGCACCTTCTACATTTCAACCAGCAATGGATGAGTCTTCCTATTCCTACACATCCTCTCCAACACTTGTAGTCCTCTTTTTTTTAGTGGTTGTCATTCTAATCCATTTAAGATGATATCTCATTGTAGTTTTGCTTTGCATTTCCCTATTAGCTAGTGATGTTGAGCTTCTTTTCATGTGCTTTTTAGCAATTTGTATTTCTTCATTGGAGAAGTATCTGTTCAAGTCACTTGCCCATTTTTTAAATGGATTCTTTTTCTTTTTATTTTGAGAATAGGATTTCTTTTTATATGCTGCATATTAGGCTCCTATCAGATATATGGTTACCAACTATTTTTTCCCATTGGGTAGGCTGTCTTTTCACGTTCTTGACAAACTCCTGGAATGCTACTGAACTCATTCTAAGAAGCTAACATCTCCCTAATACCAAAGCCAAATAAAGATATAATGAATAAAGAAAATTACAGGCCAATTTCTTTAATGAATATATTTGAAAAAATCTTCAACAAAATACCTGATAAACAAATCCTAAAACACATTAAAAAATTATACACCACGATCAAGTGAGCTTTATATGAGGTATACTAGGAGAGTTCAACATAAAAAAATTAATAAGTGTAATATACCACATTAATAAATCGAAGAAAAGAAAACATATGATCTTTCAACAGATGTAAAGTTCATTTAACAAAATAAAACATCCCTTCTTTATAAAACCACTCCAGAAGATAAGAATAGAAGGACACTTCCTGAGCATAATAAAGTGCATTTATGAAAATCCTACAACTGACATTGTACTCAGTGGGAAAAACTGACAGCTTTCCCACTGAGACTGGAAACAAGACACAAATGTCCACTCTCTTTACTGCTATTCAATATGGTGCTCTAAGTTCTAGCTAGAGCAATTAGACTTGATAAAGAAATAAAATGTACCCAAATAGAAAAGGAAGAAGTAAAACATTCACTACTCACTGATGATATGATCCTATACTTAAATAATCCCAAAAAATTCACAACAAAACTACTACAACTTATAGAATATATCAGCCAAGTTGTGGGACAGAAAATTAGTATGCAAAAATAAATAACGTTTTATACACTACTAATCATCAATCTGACGAGAAAGTCAGAAAAAAATCCATTAAAAGTAGTGACTAAAAGAAACAAATATTTAGGAATGAATTTAACCTAGGACATAAAGGACCTGCTTTCAGAAAACTATAAAACATTGCTAACAGAGACCAAAGATGATCTAAATAAATGAAATGATATTACTTGTTCATAGGTTTGAAGACTAAATAATATTGCAATGTCAATTCTATGCAAACTATAGATTTAACATAATCTTAATAAAAATCCAGTATACTTCATTGTAGAATTGGAAAAGTCAACTATCAAATTTATTTGGAAGGATAAGGGTCCCTGAATACTGAAAAATATCTTTAAAAAGAAGAAATAATTTGAAGGACACTCACTTCCAGACTTTAAAGCATATTATCTAGCTAAGTAGTAAAACAGTATGTTACTAGCATATAAATAAACAGATTGACCAATGGAATCAAATCAAGAATTTGGAAATAGACCCTTACATCTATGGTCAAGTGATTTTTGACATGAGCAGAGCTGGGTCACAACAGCCTATTCAAGAAATGGTGCTTGGAGAACTGAATATCCATATCTAAAAAAAGAGGACAACTATCTCACACTTTATACAAAAATCATTTCAAAATGGATCAGGGACCTAAGTATAAAATCTAGAACCATAAAATTCCTAGAAGAAACTGTAGGGAAACATCTTCAAGATCTTGAGATTGGTGGTGGTTTCTTTGACCATACATCCAAATATGAACAACAAAAGAAAAAAAATAGATAAATAGGACTGACTCAAATTCAACACTTTTGCATTTCAAATGATTTTGTTAAGAATGAGAAAAGACAGTGAAATTAATTGGAAAAAATCTTTGGAAATCACATATCTGATAAGGGACTGATGTAAATGTTTTATAAAGAAATTACACAATTTAACAACAAAACATCAAACAACATAATTTAAATGGGCAAAATAATTTAAAATACATTTTTTTCTGAAGTTGAAATACAAATGGAAAAAATACACATGAAAAGATGTTCAACATAACTAGCTATCAGGGAAATGAAGATCAAAATTACAATGAGATATCATGTCAAAAAATACATAATGGTCATTATTTAAAAACAGCAGAAAACTGCAAGCAAGTAGAGGATGTGGAGAAATAGGAACACACCTGCACCGTTAGTGGGAGTGTAAAATGGTGCATCCTCTGTGAAAGATGATTTGACATTTCCTCAGGAAACTAAATATAGAACTGCCATGTGATCCATCAATCCTGTTACTAGGCATATATTCAAAAGAACTGAAAGCTGGGACAGGAACAGATATTTGCACACCAATGTTCATGGTGTGTTATTCACAATTGCTAAAAGATGGAAACAACCTAAGTGTCCATCAAGCAATGAATGAATAAATAAGACTTGGCATAATCATTTGGTGGAATATTATTCAGCTATAAGAAGAAATCTATTGAGGAAGCACATGAAAACATGGAAGAATCTTGATGATATTATAGTGAAATAAGCCAGATCAGGAGGATGAATACTCTATGGTCTCACTGATATGAATTAAATACAATGGGTAGACTTATAGAATTGGACTAGGACTAGGAAGTGTAAGTTGGTGGGAGATGAAATATGGGATGAGAAGGGAGAGATGAGGCTGGATGTATGTAGAATGTTTTATAAGGTCAAATATAAATATGTGGTAATAGATGGACTTGATGGTAAAATATTTTGACTGTAACAAGTCCTGTTGATATATGGATGTGATTGATGTGTAAAAGTACTCTAGGGGATTAATACAAGAGGACAGCTGGATTTTAATATAGGGAATGTATAATAACAATTTTGGTGGTAGATGCGGATTGTGGTAAATCATATAAAAACAGGAATGTTCTAGAAGTTGTTAAGAATGTGGTGATACATGGGGAAAATATAGCCAATGCAATTTATAGACTATAAGTAACAGTATTGTAATGTTTTTGTAGCAAAAACACAGAAGGTGATATATCAATGCTAAAGGTAAAAAAAGAATATGTGGTTTGCTTTTTAGAGATATGACTATGAATAAGAATTTTTTTCTCACTTCATTTTTTTCATTAATCAGGAGAACTTGATTACATCATTTAAGTAATCTGTGCTAATCTATATATCCTTCTGAGGAACAATTGAATTTGTAGTTGGAATTAGAGGGGTAAAAATTGCCTTGACAAAACTTCAAGAGAAATATTCCATAACTTTTTAAGCTGCATTAATCTATTATTTTATTTTATTTTTTGAAATAAATTTGAGTAAAAATGCTTTATTGCTTAAAAATGCTGAAACCTGAGCCTTCAACACATAATGATCTTTTATTTTTTTTTCCTGGTGGTTTCTTGCCTGATTGTTGATGGCTGCTTCCTGGTCAGGTTGGTGGTTTTGGAAGGTTGGGGTGGCTGTGGCAATTTCTTAAAATAAGACAACAATGAATCATAAGGAATAAATGGGCTTTTCTTTTCACAAAAGTTTTCCCTGTCATACTAGATGATTATTCTTGATGGCATTTTACCCACATTAGAACTTGGATTCTTCTCATCCATTAAAGTTTATCATGAGACTGAAAAACTAAGGAACATCTTCTTGCTCTACTTCTAATTATAATTCTCTTGCTATTTACCCCACCTCTGCTGTTACTTCCTCCACTGAAATCTTGAATCACTATCCATGATGGTTGGAATCAACTTCCTCCAAACTCTTACTCATGGTGATATTTTTACATCCTCCCATGAAGAAGAAATATTCTTTGTTTTATTAAAGAAGCTTTAGATTATATAAATATTACCTTAAAAATGTTGGGCATTCCTATATACCCTACCCCCTCCATATATCACACTTTCCCCCATTAACAACATCTTTCATTAGTGTGGTAAATTTCTTACAATGGATGAATAAAAATTAAAGGGTTGCTAGTAACCATGTCCTAGAGTTTACATTATGGTTTACACTTTGCAATGCACAATTTTATATGTTTTGACAAAATATATATTGGCCTGTATCTGTCATTGTAGTGTCATGCAGAACAATTCCAATGTCACAAAAATGCCCCTTATTACACATATTTTTCCGTTTCATGCCTCTCAGAACCTCTGGTGACCACTGCCTTTATATCTGTTTTCTTTTATTAGGCATTGTGCCTCACGTTGAGAACCTAGTGGGATTCCCCAGGATCGGAGTTTAATATTTTCCATTCATCTGTTGATGGACACTTGGGTTGATTCCAACTTTTGGCAATCATGAATGATGCTGCTATGAACATTGGTATGCATATATGTGTCCCTGCTTTCAATTCTTCAGGGTATATCCCTGGCAGTGGGAGTGCTGGATCATATGGCAGTTCTATAATTAGCTTCCTGAGGAACCAACAAACCATCCTCCACAATGTCTTCACCGTTCTATATTCCCACCAGCAGTGAATGAGGGTTACCTTTCCTTCACATCCTCTCCAAAACCTGTAGCTCTGTTTTTTTAATAGCCACCAGTCTAATAGGTGTAAGATGATATTTTATTGTAGTTTTGATATAAAATTCCCTAATAGCTAGTGATGTTGAACATCTTTTCATATCTGTTTTAGCCATTTATGTTTCCTCTTTGGAGAAATGTCTATTCAAATATCTTGCCCATTTTTAAAATTAGTTGTTTGTCTTTTTATTTTTGAGATGTAGGATTTCTTTATGTATGCTAGATATTAGGCCCTTATGGATAAATCATTAACAAATATTTGCTCCCATTGAGTAAGCTGCCTTTTCAATTTCTTGCCAAACTTCCTTGAAGTGCAAAATATTTTAAATTTTTGAAGAGGTCCTACTTATTTATTTTTCTTCTATTGCTCATGCTTTGGGTGTAAAATTTATGAAACCATTTCCTACTACAAGATCTCATAGATCCTTTCCTTCATTATCTTCTAGGAACTTTATGAACTTGACTCTTATATTTAGCTCTTTGAGACATCTTGAGTTAATTTTTGTATAGGGCATGAGATGTGGGTCCTCTCTTATTCTTTTGGTTATGGAAATCCTGTTCTCTAAGTACCACTTTTTGAAGAGGCCATTCTTTCCCAGCTGAGTGGGCTTGGTGGCCTTGTTGACTATCACTTGGCCATCTATGTGAGGATTTATATCAGAACAATCAATTCAGTTCCATTATTCAGTATATCTATCATTATGCCAATACCATGCAATTCTGATCACTGTAGCTTTGTAGTATGCTATAGAGTTCAGGCAGTGTGATTCTTTCCATTTATTTTTTTTCTATATATTTTTTGCTATTTTGGGACCATAACTCTTCCAAATAAATTTCATAATTAGCTTTGCCAATTCAGTGAAAAATGAATTTTTTTCATTTTTCATTTTTATTTGGATTGCATTACATCTATAAATCAGTTTGGATAGGATAAGTTTACTTATATGAAAAGAGTAAATCAAAACTATAAATTGACTGTAGTTTATGATTAAAAAGCTATTTTACTTTTCTCCATACCCTTCTGTTCAAAAGTGTAATAAAGTCATGATGGTTAATTTTACATGTCAACTTGGCTATTCTGTTGCCCAATTTTGTGCTTAAGTAAGAACTGGCATGATTTTTACTATGAGGTTATTTTATACATGGATTTAAATCATTAGACTTTGAAAGCACCTATAGATAATTACATCTACTATCAACAAAAGATTGCATGATTGTTTCCAACTTTGGGAAATTGTGAATAATGCCACTATGAACAGTGGTGTGCAGCTGTTTTTTCATGTCACTGCTCTCAGTTTTTCTGGGTATATATCTAGTAATGGTATTGCCAGTTCACATGGTACATCTATATTCAGCATCCTTAGGAATTGCCAAATAGTGCTCAACAGTGGCTATACCATTCTACATTCCCATCAACAATGAATAAGCACAACTCTTTGCATAATCTCCAACATTTACATTTTATTTTTAATAAAAATGAACCAAAGAAATTCTGCATTGATATAAGTAGAGGATATCTTCCACTAAGATTACTAGGGCAAAATTATTCAGAATGTTACTGTTTCAAACCAGCACCTGTCCAATCATGTACTTGTTGAGGGAGAAGTTATATGGCGTTAGTGGCACTATCTAGAACCCTTTTCAAATTCTAAACAAAAACATATAGGTTTTTCCTACTTATCATTATTTTTGCAATGTTTGGACAGAAAATGATTTAAGAAAAAGGAAAGTGTTCCAAGATTCCCTATCTGTGGCTAAATTATTGATTATTAAATTGAGGCTCAGTTACTCTCCTCCTTGAATAAGATAGCTATAAATCTTTTCCTTTTAATAGCCACCAGGCTAACACGGGTAATATTTATCACACTGTAGTTTGGATTTGCATTTCCCTAACAGCTAATGAACCTGAGCATCTTTTCATGTGCTTTTTAGCCATTTGTATTTCTTTTTAATTTTGAGGAGATCTCATTTAACTATTTTATATTTTGTTTCTCATGTTTTGGGTGTCAAATTAATGAAATTAGTTCCTACTACAAGATCTCATTGATGATTCCCTACATTAACTTCTATGAGCTTTATGGTCTTGGTGCTTATATTTAGGCCTTTGATCCATCTTGAGTTAATTTTCGAATAGGGCATGATATGGTTATCCTCTCTCATTATTTTGGAAATTGACATCCAGCTCTCCCAGCACCATTTGTAGGAGGGGCCGTTCTGTTCCATTTGAGTGGTGTTGGTAACCTTGTTGAATATTAATTGACTGTATATGCAAGGATCAATATCAGAATTCTCAATTCAGTTCCATTGGTCAGTCTGTTTATACTTGTGCCAATACTGTGCAGTTTTGACTGCTGTAGCTTTGTAGTATGCTTTTAATTCAGATAGCTATATTCCTCCTATTTCACTGTTCTTTTTCAATATGTTTTTGGCTATTCGGCACCCCTTGCCCATATGAACAATTTCATAATTAACTTTTCCAATTCAGTAAAAAAATGTTGTAATTTTTATGGGGATTGCCTTAAATCTGTAAATCAATTTAGGTAGGACAGACATCTTAATGATGTTTAGTCTTCCAATCCATGAACATGGATGATTCTTCCATTTGTTTAATCCTTCTTTGATTTCCTTTAAAATGTGTAATTTTTAGTGTACAAGTCCTTTACAT
>JAQZBX010055398.1:0-18429 GCA_029593785.1 Cabassous unicinctus | reverse complement strand
TTATATTCATTATATTATTAAGCAGTCATAGGTTTGTTAGAAAATCATGCAGAAAATATAGTGTTCCTATTTACACTCCCAGACAATACAGTTTTCCCTATTATTAACATTCTATATTAATGTGGTCCTTCTGTTACAATTGATGAAACAATATTACTATAATTATACTATGATATATAGTCCATAAATGTCCCTTTTGTTCACTCTTTGTAATGTACAGTTCTGTGAGTTTTTTTAGATTCTGGTAATATTTAGATGGACTAAAATTTCCCATTTCAAAACCTTTCACGTGTACTTTTCAGGAGTTTAATTACATTCAGAATGCGTTAGATCACCACAATCCAACACTAAAATTTTCCATTACCCTAAATAGAATCTCTGTACCAAGTGAGCACTAACTCCCCATTGCCTACCTGACCACTGTTAACTTATATTCTATTTTATTGCTTTATAAGTTTTCACATTCTCATTATTTCACAATTGTGAGTTCAGACAATATTTGTACTTTTGTTTCTGGCTTTTTTCACTAAACATATTCGTCCATGTTGCAGCATGTATCAGTCCTTCGTTCCTTTATATTTCATTAGGGGTATACCGCATGCTGTTTATCCATTCATTGGTTAATGGACATTTGTTTTTCTTCCATCTTTTGACAATAGTGAATAATGCTACTATGAATATTGGTATGCACAGAGCAATTCTTATCCCTGCTTCCAGTTTTTTGGGATATTTACCTTGAAGTGAGATTTCTGGGTCATATGGTAATTCTATACTTAACTTCCTGAGCAAATGCCAAATTGTTTTGCATAGTGGTCACTCAATTTTACTTTCCCAACAACAATTTCCTAGAGATCCTTTTTCTCTATGTCATCTCCCATACTTCATATTGTTGGTGGAATGCTCTGAGTTCTGAGCTTCTAGGTTCTTGACTATGTTACAGAAAAGTATTTGAGGACATTCTATAGGGTAATCAAGGGAATAAAGAGTTTATTAAGAAATGAGGAAACTGGAATGAAATAAGTACACAGCCAGAGACATGGTTTGTGGGCATGCTACAGGGAAGCATGTGGGGCCCTGGGTTAGGCCTTTTAAGACCTCTCCTCCTCCCCTTTCCTAATATTGAGAAGGTGTTCCAGCTGTTTTCTCTTCTCTTTGGTTGCCCCACCAGTTAGCTCTCAGGTGGACGATGGTGAAGACTTTTGTTTGGAGTTATCTGGGCCTTCCCATTGACCCCAGAAAGAGTTCTAAATGGGACCTCATAGACAGGGTCTTAGCAGGGTTTTTCCTGCTTTCTTATTAGCAGGGGTTTCCAAGAGGACTCTCACAGTCATATTCTCTGCCAGATTCTAACCTTAACTTAGCATCCCTTTTCTCTATATTAACCTGCCTCTATTTTTTTTTCCATGTTTTTTCACTAAGAGTCAATCTACTGTGTGTAAGTTGATATCTCATTGTAGTTTTGATTTACATATATGGAATAGCTAAGATCTTGATCATCTTTTCATGTGCTGATTGGACATTTGCATATCTACTTTGGAGAAATGTTTATTCACATATTTTACCCATTTTTTAAAAAAAAACTGGAGCACATTAAAGCAAATTAAAAGAATTATACACTGGGATCCGGGCAAGAAGGCATCGGTTTAATATGGACTCACCATCTTTCTCACAAAAAATGGCTGAGTGGAGGCAGATCTTGCCTGAGTGAGTTGTTTGGGGAACCCACAGAGCAGGACGCTTTAGGGAATCAACCTGGAGAAAACTGGACAAAGAGATAAATTGCTCAAGTTAAAACCCTGAGATTCTTGCCTCTGAGGCTGGAAACTGCAGGATGGCTAAGCCCCACCTTCAAGGCAAAGCCACTGAGAGCCCCTAGCCCTGACTCCTGCCTGCCACCCAGTGGGAGGGAACATACTCCAAAAGTGGGAGGTTTGTGGTGAAGGGTGGAGAGGGGTTTCCATTCTGTGGGTTTGATTGCCTGGACCCCCTTTTAGTTTTGAGGAACATGCTATCTGGCTTGAGGTGGCACCAGGAAGAGGGGAGAGGAAAATCTGCTGAGGCAGCCTGACTTACCTAACCACCTGGAGATAGATAAATTGGCCTGAAGAGGGCAGAGGCAGGCAATTAACTAGTCCTGTGCTGAGAACTATCAAAATTTCAACCCCCCAAAGAGAGGTGGGCAGTAGGAAGCACTTAATAAGTTTCTAAGAGCCCATTTAGTGTCCCCTGGGAGGAAAGAGTGGTCTGAAAGAGGGTTGAGAGTCATTTCTTTGCAGTGAGTTCAGTCACCAGGATCCCATTTGAATTTCAAAAGGGAATTAAACCTGACTGGGAGTAGTAAGGAGGAATCCCCTCACACAGGCTATTGCATCCTGCTGCCCTGGAAGAGAAAGCAATGAGAATAGAAAGGGCACAGGGCCAGGCTCTTAATCATCAGGAATTTATCCAACTCAGAGTCAACCTGTCTGAGAGAAAGTGACTGGAAAGATTTCTGAAGAGCTAACTGACCCAAGAAGAAAGTTTAGCTCAGTGGAGGAGTTTCTGCCTTGAATATACAAGTTCCTTAGTTTGATTCCTGGCTCCTCAAAGAGTAGTGGTCCACCGGGATATCAAACATTCAGCTGATACTTTAGGACAGGGATCAAAAAATCTTATTTTTCCTAAAAAAAAAAAAAAAAAAAAAAAGGTTACTTTCTTTAAAAAATTAACTTACTTTACCCACTAAAAACTGGTTCAAAACCTGCAGAGGGAAGGCTGCAGAGTAACTGATTGATGAACACCAGCAGCCTGAGAAGCTCCACAGGGGTATAAGAGGGAAGGCTGTCCTTCCTTAGTTTTTGTTTGACTGTTTGTTTGCGTGTTTGTTTGTTTGTTTTTCTTGTTTTTCTTTCCTCTTTGTACTCACCCCTTTGTTTTTTTCTTCTTTAATTAGGTGCTGCTGGCTTGTTTCTTGTTTGCTGTGTTTCCTCTTCCTTGATTTCCCCTTTAGCAATTTTGTCTACCAATGACATTTCTTTTCTATCTTCTCCTTTTTGTTGTTGTTCTTACATTCCACCTCTTTCTATCTTTTGCTTTCTGATGTTGTTCTTACATCCCACCTCTCTTTATTTAGTCCTCAATTTTTCTGGTTTTTATTTCTATCTCATTTATTCTGTTTTCTTTCTTTTATTAACTTTTTATCTTTTTGTCCTTTCATTTTCTCTCCCTCTCTCCTAATCATTCTGATTTTTTAATTCATTCTACATATTTTTCTCTATCCAGTTTCCCATTTCATTGTAGGTACTCCACTTTTTTATTCCTATTACTCTACACTGCTTACATGAGTTAAATATTCATTTTCCTAAGTTGTTTATAGTTCCTCTTCTTTTATTATTATTATTACTATTACTATTTTTTCTTACTTCTTTTGCTTCCTCTGGCCCTAATCTTTTTCCTTCAAAGGAACACAGTAAATAGCAAGGAAATAGAACAAGAAAAACAAAGTTTCAAAGAGAAAACTTAGAACACACACAAAAACAGCATCTAAATAAAACTCTAGAGTAGAGAGAGAAGCTAATCAACTGAATAAACCTATCAAGATAAAAAGATGACCAGATAACAACAAAAAATTACAAACCATACCAAAAAAACAGGAAGACATGGCCCAGTCCAATGAAGAAGCCAAAAACCAGGAAGAGATGCAGAACTTTGAAAAATTAATCAAAGCTGTCTAAACAGCTATCACGGACCAACTTAATGAAGTGAAGGAAGAGATTAAGGATATTAAGAAGACACTGAGAGAACATACTGAAGAAGTTGTAAACAAACATAAAAAAAGTAACAGATATGATGGTGATGAATGGCACAATCCAAGAAATCAAAAAGACACTGGAAGCACATAACAGAAGGTTTGAACTGGCAGAGGAAAGAATTAGCGATGTGGAAGACATTACATCTGAAATCAATGAAATAGTAGGACAGACAGATGAAAAGAAAAAAAAAACCAGCAAGGACTTAGGGATTTGAACAACAACAAAAATGCACAAACATATGCATTATAGGCATCCCAGAGGGAGAAGAAAAGGAAAGGGGACAGAAGGAGTGTTGGAGGAAATAATGGCTGAAAACATCCCAACCATATTGTGGGAGATGGATGTACATATCCAAGAAGCACAACACACCCCAAACAACATAAATCCCCAGAGACCTACTCCAAGACATATACTTTTAAAACTGACCAATGCTCAAGAAAAAGAGAAACTACTGAAGGCAGCAAGAGAAAAGAGAACCATCACATACAGAAGAAGCTTAATAAGATTAAAGGCTGATTTCTCTCTTAAACCATGGAAGAAAGAAGGCAGTGGTATGACATAATTAAGGTACTAAAAGAAAAAAAAAAATCCAGCCAAGAATTCTCTATCCAGCAAAGCTGACATTCAAAAATGATGGAGAGTTCAAAATATTCACAGATAAACAGAAAGTAAGAGAGTATGCCAATAAGAAACCTGCCCTTCAAGAAATACTAAAAAGAGTTTTACAGGTTGAAAGGAAAAAACAGGAGAGAGAGAGTGTTGGAGGAGAGTGTAAGAACAACTAAAAAGACAAAAAGAGAAATAAAAACAACACATGACAGACATAAACCCAAAGAAAATATGATTAATGTAAGTAATTCCTTGAAAGTAATAACACTGAATGTTAATGGATTAAAATATCCAGTCAAGAAACACAGATTGGAAGAATGGATAAGGAAATATGATGCATCTATATGCTGTCTACAAGAAACTCACCTTAGACACAGGGATTCAAGGAGTCTGAAAGTGAATGGCTGAAAAACAACCTTACAAGCAAACAATAACCAAAAAAGGGTGGGAATAGCTATAATAATAACAGATAAAATAGACTTCAAATGCAAAACTATTGTAAGAGACAAAGATGGACACTATATATTAGTAAAAGGAATATTTTCTCACACCTTATGCAAAAATCAACTCAAGATGGAACAAAGATGTAAATATAAGAGCCAAAATCATAAAGACCTTGAAAGATAATGTAGGGAACCATCTACAAGACCTTGTAATAGGAAATGTCTTCATGAACTTCACATCCAAAGCACAAGCAGTGAAAGAAAAAAAAATAGATAAATGGGACCTCCTCAAAATTAAAACCTTTTGCACCTCAAAGAAGATTGTCAAGAAAGTGAAAAGACACCCTACCTAAAGGAATAAAATAGTTAGCAACCATATATTTAATAGGAGCCTAATATCCAAAATATATAAAGAAAACTTATATCACGAAAATAAAAATACAACCCATTTAAAAAATGGGCAAGTGATTTGAATAAACACTTCTCCAAAGAAGAAATACAAATGGCTAAAAAGCACATGAAAAAATGCTCAACATTACTAGCTATTAGCAAAATGCAAATCAAAACTACAATGAGATACCATCTTACACCCAGTAGCCTGGCAGCTATTAAAAAATCAGAGGACCACAAGTATTGGAGAGGATGTGGAGGAATGGGAAGTCCCATCCACTTATGGCAGGGATGTAGAATGTTCCAGTCATTGTGGAGGACAGTCTGGAGGTTCCTCAAAAAATGAAGTATAGATCTGCCATATGACTCAGCAATTCCAGTGCTGGGTATATACCCAGAAGAACTGAAAACAAGGACATGAACAGCTATATGCATACCAATGTTCATAGTGGCATTATTCACTATTGCTAAAAGTTGGAAGCAACCCAAATGCCCATCAACAGAAGAATGGATAAAGAAAATATGGTATATACATACAATGGAATATTACTCAACTGTAAGAAGGAATACAGTATTAATGCATGGGATAACATGGATGAATCTTGAGGATCATATGTTGAATGAAGCAAGCCAGTCAATGAAGTACAAATATTACATGACTTCATTGATATGAATTAAGCAAATTGAGCAGACTCACAGAGCTAGAATCTGGATTATTGGTTTTCAGAAATAGAAAGGGAGAAGAAGTCTGAAAGCCAATGCCCATATGGGTGAAAACTATGATAATGTGAAAATGAGTAGTTGGGCAGTGAAGGGATATGACAGGGGTGTAGGGATACTATTGGTTTGGGCAGTGCAAGCTTGGCGGAGAGATAAGTTGTGTGTATTGATTGGATGGTCCATCAAATGGGGGGGGAGGGTCTGGGGAGGGAACAGGTGAACATTGGGGATTGCTGGGTACGTGTGTGAAACTACAATGATGAGAAAACCCTTTTGGCAATATGACAAGGAACGGTTACTGGTTTAGGTTGTTGGATGGGGGCGCATTTGTGACAGGGCACACCTGGGGTAGTCTTCAAAAGAATGTGCAAGTAATCATTTTGTCATAGTGTGCTGTATCAGTAGGGGAGACCCACATAATGAGTAGGAAGGGGTTGGACTCCCATGTTGGGGAGGCTCAATATGTTCTCAAATAGAGAGGAGAGTGTCTCTCAAGAGCATGGGAAGTTCCTAATAGGGGAGGAAAGACTAGTTTGTTAAGCCCTCAGCATTGTAGCAAATATCTATGAACTTTGTCCTTCAAGGAATGAAATTTGGTGGTTTCCGTGGACCCTGAGGGGAGGGAGCAAGAGGAATAGAATAGATGGAAGAGGGAGTAGTTAGGGGACAACGGAAGTGTTCTGCATCATCTTGCAATAATGAATACAGGCTGCATTAAATTTCATCAAAAATTTATAAAAGTGTATGATCTAAAATGTAAACCAGTGACCATGGTTAGTAGCTATGTTTCAATATTTGAACATCAGTTGTAACAAATGTACAGTCCACATGTAAAATGGTTATTAACAGGGAAGAGGGAAAAGGGGGAGAATGTTGGGTATATGAGAGCCCACTATATTATGTATGTAACTTTATTGTGACCTAAAACCTTTTTTGAAGACCAAAAAAAAAAAAAAGACACTGGGGAAGATATGGATGAAAATGCCACTGTACATACAGAACAACAGATATTACAGTGATGAAAAGCAAAACACCAAAAAAATTTTTTAATATTTTTCATTTTTAATATCCCCCTTTTTTACTATATTTTAGTTTTAGTATTTCTAAATTATTATGTACTTTATTCCTTATGTTTAAACCTATCATTGTTATTTCATTTTCCTCTTAATTGAATTTGGCAAGATTCTGGGCTTCATTTTTTAAGAAGTTTTGGATCACAGAAGGGTTACAACTATAATAGGGGAGGATCAATGTTGTGGAATATCAGTGATGGGGGATACATGGGAGGAAGTTCATCTGGGCATACATATAAGGTATATAAATATGTTCAAATATTCATGGGGCATTGCAACAGTGGGTAGAGATTCACACAACAGCCAAAGGACTGTTTAATCCCCATCCTCGGGAGCTTTGCCACATTCTATAATGGAACAGCAACAATCCCCCAAGCACAGGGGCAATAACTAGTGAAGAAGGATGGTCCATTGATGGGCCCTTGATACTGATGACTATGCTTATGAACCTTTTGTTTTTGAATTTGCAACTTAGCCTAGTGTTGTAGGGTCCCTAAGAGTTACTTCCTGAGAGCCTCTTTGTTGCTCAAATGTGACCTCTCTCTAAGCCAAACTCACCATGTTGATGCATTACCTTCCCCCCAGCAAGGGACTTGACTCCCGGCGATGAGCTTTCCTGGCACTGAGGGATTACTATCAAGCACTGGCTGGTGATACAACTGGAAAAAGACTTGAATAAAAGGGGGGAAAAGTAAAGACAAATGAGTTTATATGGCTAAGAGACTTCAAAGTGAGTCAGGTGGTTATCAGAGAGGTAACGCTTATGCGTGTCTCAGCAGGATCTGATAGATGGCCAAAGTGGACACTACACCAAACAGTGGGACTCCTGAGGGCTCCAGAGGCTCCAGAGACACCCAGGTCTTGCAGTCTTGGCAGATAGCTCCAGAGTTTGGTGCCTTGCCAGTGGTCCTACTTTGGAGATTGTGCTCCTGAGTGTGACAGAGTTGGACTTAAATGTGACTTCTCCACACATGCCTCTTCTGTCCCTTTTATTTGAACCTATAGTTGGTGCTGAATTTGGTAGGGATACTCCAAGAGACTTGAATATCTTGGCTGTCCATGTGCAAGCTGGGCCCTGAGCTTCAGCAGAGTTGGAGCACCTACTCTCCAGTTCATTGGACTCACCCAGGAGAGCTAATGGTGAGATGAGGATGGGCAGCCACAACAGCACAGACCTGAGAGCATCTACAATGGCCAGCAAGAGAGTCCCATCTATCAGCTATATGGGATCAAAGTTCCTTCTCAATTAGAGGTGGAGTGGCCATCACCATCCCAGAGTCCTCAGGATTGGTGAATAAAATATGGACTAGAGTAGACTTATTGGTGCTCTACTATAGACTTATTGTGATTCTAGCAATGGAAGAAATTATATCATTGATGTGGAGACAGTGGCCAGTGAAGGTGCAGAAGTAAGGGAGAAGGAAAATGAGGTGTAATATAGGGGCATTTTCAGGAATTGGAATTGACCTGGATGACATTGCAGTGACAGATACAGGCCATTATATATCTTGCCATAACATACAGAATTGAGTGGGAGTGTAAACTACAATGTAAACTATAGCCCATACTTACTGGCAATGCTCCAAAATGTTTTCATCAATTGCGATGAATGTACCACACTAATGAAAGAAATTGTTAATGTGGGAATAAGTGGGAGGTCTGGGGAGTGGGGCATATGGGAATCCCTTATATTTTTTTATGTAACAATTTATGTCATCTAAGTATCTTTTAAAAATAAATAAAAATATGTTTTAAAAAAAGAATTATACACCAAGATCAAGTGGGGTTTATCCTAGGTATGCAAAGGTAGTTCAACACAAGAAAATCAATTACTGTAATAAACCACATTGATAAAATGAAGAAGAAAAACCACATGACCCTCTCAAATGATGCAGAAAAGGCATTTGACAAAATACAGCACCCTTTATTGATAAAAACACTCCAAAAGATAGGAATAGAAGGAAGCTTTCTCAATACGGGAAAGTGCATACATGAAAATTTACA
Organism: Cabassous unicinctus; assembly: GCA_029593785.1. NCBI lineage: Eukaryota > Metazoa > Chordata > Mammalia > Cingulata > Chlamyphoridae > Cabassous > Cabassous unicinctus. The sequence continues at coordinate 9,399 of JAQZBX010055398.1, read as the reverse complement.
GCTAGCATTGTACTCAATGGTACTGAAAGCTTTCCCGCTGAGATCAGGAACAAGACAAGGATGTCCACTGTCATGATTGTTATTTGATATTGTGCTAGAAATTCTAGCTAGAGCAATTAGGCTAAACAAAGAAATAAAATGCTCCCACATAGGAAAGGAAGAAGTAAAACTCTCACTAGTTGCTGATGACATGATCTCTTATCTAAAAAATCCTGAAAAATACACAGCAAAGCTAATAGAATTAATAGCTGACTTCAGCAAAGTGGTGGGATATAAGTTTAATATGCATAAATCAATAGCATTTCTATAGACTAGACTACTGATGTGCTATCTGAGGAGGAAATCAGGAAAAAAAATTCCACTTAAAACAGCAACTAATATAATCAAATATTTAGGAATAAACTTAACCAAAGACATAAAAACCTGTATTCAGAAAAGTACAAAACATTACTAAAAGAAACTGAAAAAGACAAATAAATGGAAGGACATTCCGTGTTCATGGCTAAGAAAAGTAAATATCATTAAGATATCAATTCTACCCAAACTGATTTACAGATTCAATGCATTCCCAATAAAAATTCCTACAGCCTTTTTTGTAGAAATTGAAAAGCCAATAATGAAATATATTTGGAAGGGTAAGTGGTCATGAATAGCCAAAAATGTCTTTAAAAAAGAAGAATGAACATGGAGGACTCTCACTTCCTGACTTTAAAGCATATTACTTAGCTACAGTGGTAAAAACAGCATGGTATTGCCATAAAGACAGACAGATTCACCAATGGAACTGGATCAAGAACTCAAATTCACTGTCATATCTAACTTCAAGTGATTTTTGACTAGGCTGTTAAGCCCTACAAGCTGGGCCACAGAAATCTATTCAAAAAGTGGTGCCAGGACAACTGGATAGCCATATCCAAAAGAAAGAAAGAAGGTGTCTATTTCACACATTATACAAAAATTAACTCAAAATGGATCAAGGATTTAAATATAAAAACAACTGTCAAACTCTTAGAAGAAAATGTAGGAAAACATCTTCAATATCTTGTGATAAGTGGTAGTTTCTTATACCTTATCCCCAAAGCAAGAGCAAGAAAAGAAAAAAAAAATAGATAAATGGGACTTCTTCAAAATTCAACATTTTTGCACCTCAAAGGACTTTGTCAATAGGGAGAAAAGGCAGCTGACTCAATGGGAGAAAATATTTGGCAATCAAATATCTGATAAAGGTCTAATATCCATGATATGTAAGAAGATCATACAACTCCAATAAAAAAGAAAAAGCATCCAGTTAAATAATGGGCAAGAGACTTGAAAAGACAATTGTCAAAAGAAGAAATACAAATGGCGAAGAAACACGTGAAAAAAAAGTAAGAATAAATGAAATTGTGAAACATATAGCAACATGGATGAACCTGGAGGACATTAAGTTGAGTGAAGCAAACAAGAAACAAAAGGACAAAGGCTGCATGATTGCCCTATTATAACCTAAATATATTATGTGAAATATTAATATGGTTAGAATTGCATTTATAAAACCCTTTTCCTTTGAAGATGAACAAATGTAAGTTAATACTACAAAATGTTAATATCAGACAAAAAAAATTGTACTATGTGAAGGAGACCAGACACAGAGTATTACATTTTATATAAGATGAAAGGAGATTAGTGGATATGTAGATCTGAGGAAGGAATGCTAAGGAGTCTTTCTTTTTGGAGTAATGAAATTGTTCTAAAGTTTTTGAGATGATGAATGTACAACATTATGGTTATATTAAAGTCATTGATTATACACTTAGGATAGAATAGCCAGAAACAGTAACTATGGACAGTGGAGGAAGCTCAGAGAGATTGACAGTTCAGGAATTTTCTTGTTTGTTTCTGTCTTTTTGTTCATCATTATTATGGAAATAATGAAATTGCTCTAACAATGACTGAAGTGATGAACACACACTTATGTGATTATAGCAAATACCACTAATTGTACACTTTGGAAGAATTGAATGTTTATTAATATGTATCAATAAAATCAATTTGTTAAAAATAATGCATATTGGTCAATGCAGATAACATGTTTTGAGGTGGTGTCATTAAAATAAGAGTTATATTGTCAATTACTTAATAAACTGTACTGTAAAGTACTGATACTGGATTATATATATTTCAAAGGAACAGAAAAGAGTGATCTGAAATATGTGTATATATTCAAGACAATTTAATAACTTGCTAAGAGTTTGTCCAAACAACACAGAAGTAGATTTTTTGGTAGATGGTGACAGAAACACTCAATGGCAAGAGGGAGAAAGTTCACCCATGTCTTTTCTTTCTTGCTTTAAAATGGTGGAATGTAGGTAGATCAATGGCCCAAATTTAAAAGGTAAAACATCAGAACTAATAGAACATGGAGAAACCATTGTAAACTTGCATTGGTGAAAAAACTCCCTGAACAATATCTAAACCAATAAAATATTGGCAAAATAATATGCTGGTGATAAAATAAATGTTCTCTCTATCAGGAAGGGCACATAGACAAAATTTACAGTGATTGGAACAGTAGGAGATAGTTTCTCTTGCTCCAAATTGAAAATGAATAAATATATGTTAACACATGTTAATAAATTCACTTTCAAATCAAAGGAATTTGGAAAGAAACCCAAAAACATTGGACAAAATTGTTACTGAAAAAGTAATTCCTATAAGGGTGTTATTAGAATCTCTAATTCATTAATAACATGAAACATGAAACACAGGACAAAACACGTTGTAAGACGAGCAACAATGGAAAGCTTTACCATGTTCTATCAAGGATATTGTGCAAGCATAATGTTGATACATTGCTGATAAGATTATAAATGGGCAAAGACATTAATGAAAAGAAAATCATTTAGTAAGTCCAGGGTTTTAACAGTTTAGGTAGCCATGGATTAGAAAATGGATAAATGAGGTAGGCACTATCAGGTAAACTGCAGTAATCAGAACAGCAAAAAACATTAGTTATACTTCGGCAAATCTCACTGATCTATGAGGTAAGCAAACAAATAAAAATTACTGAATGAGACATTTCACAAACATATTTATTAGAATTAACCAAACTTATCAAATATACACTGATAGTCACATTCAAAATTAACCTTTATGTAGGAATTTTATGATGGACAATGCTTGTGGATTTTATACAATTGGGGTATTAAACCATGATTGTTATAGTCTTAATTCAAATTTAATTATTAGAATAGTTGAGGGTTATCTACATGTCTAGACATCAGGGAAATAGTAAAAGCCTTTTATGTTAATATAATCACAAACACACACATACAAACACCTGGAATGATAACAAATAACTCTACAAAGAATAAAGCATTACATAATTCTAGAAGCAGTTTTTTTTTTTTTAGTATTACAAACAAATTGATTTCTATCATGAAGAAATCATGAAGCATAACCCCTGGGCTTTCCTCACATATCTGCCATCATCTCCAACCTGTAATGCACCAGACCTTTTTAATCCACCACACTGTTTGTTATCCAATGATCTCATGTACAAGAATGACCATGCCTAAATTCAATATTACCATAAAACCATGTTCTTATCCTATGTCACTAAAATGATTAATATTGAGCTTAGGCATCAAATATTTATTAGATTTTTTAGTCTTTTATGATACAGACTTTTACATATTTTGTTTTCATTCTTTGCCTGAATGGCTACAAGATAGTAGATTGCTGTTTTCCTAATGTGAGTACAAACTGCCTTCTTTCTCCCCACTGCAATCTCTCTAATATGGCTACATAATATAGATTTTAGGTTGCACATAGATAGGAATATGGGTTGATATATTTACAAGTTTAAGGACTTCTCTATGTTATTATCTACAAACAATACACATTTTAAGCTCACAGATATAATGTGTAAGTTATAGTGAAAAAACATCCCAGATTCAAGCATATGTATCTATATGTGTTCATAGAATAAACACATATATGAAAAAATACACAATTTTATTAGGTGGAGAAAACAGAGAAGATAGTTCATATATTTGTAGGCAGAATGAACTGAATTTTCATTGCAGCTTTCCAAACAAAGCAGTGTGAACATGGCAAAGTGTTTAACCTTTCTAGATCTTTCTTCAATTAAACCAGCATGAAAACATTAAGATTACAACAGAAATCCAATATTCAATCTTAACTGTATAGCATTTGAGAAAGTTATTACAAGAAATAATCATTTTATTGGAACAAAGTATCTGCTCAATTAGTAATTACTGCTAATGTATTTAAATATCTCCCTGTTTCTTAAAAAAACCCACAAATGTGTGAAAAAAAGTTTACCTAAATTTTAGGGTATTATTTTGTATACAGTATTTTCCCTTGATTATTAAAATATTACTTCCCATTAAAAAATAAAACCTTTTAAGTAAACTTGAAAGACCTACTAAACATTCTGCCCAAAGCCCTTTTAATTTCTCTGTTCCTCATGCTAAAGGTGATGGGGTTTATGAAGGGGGACTCCATGGAGTAGAACATGGCCATGATGAGGGTATGGATTGTTGATTCACTTGAGATGGGGCCCAAACAAGCAAGCAATCCAGAAATGATAAAATAAAACTAGTTATTTGGGGAGAGCAGGTTGTCAAGGCTTTGTTCCAGTTTCCACAGAACACTTCTGGAGGACATTTGCAAAGATGTTAACGTATGAGGTAAATAAGATGACAAAGCTGAGTAAGACAAGGAAAGAACTTACAGCAAGTGCCAAAGACTCAGAAAACTGCATGACTGGAGATGAGATGCTCATAACTTGAGGGATGTCACAGAAATATTGATGGATCACATTGGTTTCTGTGAAGGGAAGCCTGAACACGGTGCCTGTGTGGATCACAGAGTAGACAGCCCAACAGTCCATAAGCCACCTGCTACCTGTATGCACAAATGCGGTATCATGGTTACCCATAGTGCATAGGATGGGAAATGGAAATATAGTGGTCATAGGATAAAAACACAAGGAAAAATAATTCTGTGGATCCAAATAATATATATAGGAAAACATGAGCAGCACATTTTTTGAGAGAAATCAAATTGCTGCCTGTCAGAGAATTCACAACAGATCTGGGAACAATAACTGAGATATAACCCAAATCTAACAAGGATAAATTCACTATAAAGAAACACATTGGAGGTCAAGATGTTGGTCCATCACAATAATAACAATAGTCATTCTCAGTCAGGTCTCCCCCAAAATCACTAAATATAGCAGACCTTGCAAGACTAGGAGCTCCCAAGAGCTTGAGGTATCAGTAAGGAGGAATTCTGTGATAATGGTGAAATTGCCAACGTCTTTTATTTTGTTTTATTTTGTGTTGTTTCCTTTTTTGCCAACTGCTTCCACTTATTCTATATCCTTGTAATTGTCTGTGGCCCCTTGAAAAATATTAAGACCATAGAAAAGGAAAGAGAGAAGAGAAAAAGAATAGTAATAATAAAAAAGATAGAAAAGGAATCATAAAAGAGCCAGGAAAATAAATAAATCAGAGTGAAAAATCATAAAAGTAAAAAGGAATCAAAATTTTAAAAGGTGGAATAAAGAATGAAAAATGAATAAATAGAATAAAATAAAACACTGGAAAGATGAGAACAGAAGAAGGAAAAAAAAATTTTAATAAAATGAAGGCCAAACAAGAAAAGGTGGAATGAAAGAAAAGCAACAAAAGAGAGAAAAATGAAATAAGAGAAATAAATTAAGGAGAAAAAAGAAGGAAAAGAAAAAAAAGGAAACAATGAAAGAGAAAAACAACAAACAACAACATGGAAGAGACAGGCTTCCCTCTTAGGCTCCTAGGAACCATCTCAGGGTGCTGAGGCTCATCAGTCACCCGACAGCCTGGTAAGGTACCACGTATTAGCAAATAAAATAATGAATATAAAAATGAAAAAAAAATGGCATCAAAAAAACCTAAAACAAACAAAATAAATCTCAGTCTATAAGTTCCCTGTCATAAGTTTCCAGCTGAATGCCTGACAACCTGGTGCATCACCCTCTGGAGTATTTCTCTTAGGAGGTATCTGGAATCTAACCAGGGACCTGGTATATGACAGCAGGTGTTCCTACACAGAGCTATATCCACTCCACAGGTTAGGTAGGCTTCTGAAAGCTTATCTGGCTCTCCTAGCCCCCTTTCCTTCAGGGGAGTTAGGCTTCTAATAGTTTGCCAACTATCTCTCTTGGTTTCCTTCTCTCCTAGGCTGGTTAGGCACCTGTCTCCACTTGCCACCTCACTGACCTAGTTCCTCCATCTGCCAAGGCAGTTGGGTGTGACAACTTGCCTGATCAGATAACCCTGCCGCTTTCCCTTGGGCAGCTTCATTGCTGGAGTCTTTTTTGAGATACAAAGGGAGTTCAGCTGGCCAAACTCACTGAAGAAATACCACTCTGCACCCTCTACCAGACCCCCTTCCTCCCAGGAAGGAAGACTTTCTTTCCCCACTCAGGTGGCTACAGTAATCTAGGGGTTTTACTGAGGATATTCATATTCATGGTGAGGTACATGTACCATTTCAAGCTACAGGAGTGAGTAACTCAAGGCTTACCTTTGTCCTTTTTTCCCCCCTGTCTTTCTCCCTCCTGGATGATGCCCAGGTCTCTCCTGGTCTGCAGATCCCCAAAGCATCTCCCTTGGGTAGCTTTTTCCCTTTCCTCCATATTTTTTTGTGAGCTGCCCATGTCTTTTAATGTGAAGAATCCCTGTAGTCAAAGGATAAAGATATAATATAATACTATTGTTTTAGTAACCAAAGGGGTGCACTTCCAAAGTATCAGAAATCTGTTGACTTTTATAAAGGGGATTTATTTGTAGTAGAAGCTTACAGTCACAAGGCAAAAAAGAGTAAGTTACTTCCCTCACCAAAGTCTGTTGCCACATGTTGGAGCAAGATGGCTGCCAGTCTCTGCAGGGGTTCAACCTCCCTCTTCCTCCTAAGATTCTGTGGTCCCAGCTCCCTCTGATCTTAGCTGTAGGCTAGCAAAAGGCTTGACTCTCTCCCTGGGTCTCATTTCTTTCTGGGCTTTCTCAGCTCTTCTGTACTCTGGTCAATTCAGCTGCAAACTATCAGGTGAACAGCTCAGCTCTCTCTCCAGGGCACCAGCATCCCAAACTAAAATTTCTGTATTCTCCTTCTCTGAGTATTTACTTCCCTGTCTTTGAGCATCCCTTTATATAACCCACAAAGTGGGGTGGGGACTCAAACTGAGTCACCCTAATGATGTGGTCAAATAAAAGCCCAAATCTTGATATAATAAAGTATAAGTGAAACTTCTGAATCTAATAAAATCTAACACACGCAGAGGAACAGACCAGTTTACAAACACAATCCAATATCTATTTTTGGAATTCATAAATAATATAAAACTGCTATAGCTATAAATTAAAATGGAGAGAATCAAGTCCTTCATAAAAAATAAAAGTTATGATACAAATTTGTCTGATATATATAAAACTCTAAATCTCATCTATAATTATTATATAACACAAGTTTGCTTAAATGTGATACAATGAAATATTAGGAAATACAGAATCATGCAAATACTAATGATATTGAAGATTGTCACTATATCTTGGCCAAACTAGAATTTCATCAGTTTGCTATAAAATTTAACATACAACTTATGAAGGAAAATGCATCAATATAAAAAACAACATACCTGTGAACTGTGATAGGTTTACTGAGATAGGAGTTTTACCTTCACAAACATTTTTATGTCTCTTAAATATTCGAAGATTGATGCCTATCTCCCTAGACCCTTCAGTTATCTTCACTGAGCATGCCCAGAAGAGTCCTTTCTCAAAAAGAAGTATTTTTGTTCTAAATGTTCTGAAGGAATGTGTATTGAGTTTCTCTATTATGCTTGGTAATCTCTTTTGGAGAACAGTGGGATACTTATACCTCTCACAATTCTCAGCTGATCCAATAATGGAAGGCTCCAGAACAGTTGAAGGTCCTTCAGTGCCTTATTTTCTGTAGATATTTTGAACACTCCATTTAGAATAAATAGATTAACGGACTTTTGCCAGAAAACATAGACTAGGAGTTTTCTAAATTTTGAGAAAGCACAAATTCACAAAAAATTGTTTTATCATGAGTGTTTGCTCATGGTGTGTTAGAGTCCTTGTACTATGATAACAGGTTCAATCATCTTTAGAGAAAAAGATAGAATGTTGTATAGATACATAAATTATGAGACAAAATTAGCAAATCTATATGCATAAAAAGATGAAATTACATAGAAACAATATGCTTACTCATATGAATTGAAATAAAGTGTTTAACAACCACAAAGTCATCAAAGTTAACTGGTAGACTTTCAAGAAGGTGAAGTTGGAGTAGGTAGGCAGGGCTCAACTCTCTCATAAAAACAAGGGAGGAAGAGCAAAAAGCTATCCGAAGTAGCTGTTTTAGTGACATGCAGATCAAGAGAGTGCTGCACATCATCCAGGATGGAGAGAGACACAGAGACAAAGAGGCCAAAGAAAAACCTTGAGTTACTTGCCCCTGTGGCTGGGTCAGCACATAAAACCACTCTCCGAGAAAATAGCCACAGTAAAACCCCTAGCCCACTGCAGCCAACTGAGTGGAGAAAGAATGTCTTCCTCCCTGGGAGGAAGATGGATCTGGTGGAGGGGAGAAGGTGGTTTTTCTTCAGTGAGTTTGGCCAACTGAGCCACCTTTGCATCTCAAAAAAGACCTTAGCCAGCAATGAAGCAGCTCCAGGAAGAGGTGGGGTGGGGGGGTATTTGATTAGGCAGTCACTCACACCCAACTGCTTTGTTTGAGAGAACCAGGTCAGTGAGGTAGTAGGCAAACAGAAGCCTAACCAGTACCAAAGAGAAGGAAGCATGGAGAGATAGCTGACAAACTATTAGAACCCCAACTTGCCTGAGGCGAAAGAAGGCAGGAAGAGCCTGATGAAATTTTAGAAGCCTACATAACCTGTGGAGTGGATGTAGTTTAGTGTAGAAACACCTACCTCATATAAACTCAGTCCCTGGTTCAGTTCTCAGTACCTCCTAAGAGAGAGCTCCAGAGAGGGACCCTTGTGACAGGGAACTTGTAGGCTGAGATTTTTTTGTTTTAGGTTTTTTAATCCATTATTTTATATGCATTAATATTTTTTATTTTGTTTTTTATTCATTATTTTATTCACTAAAATGAGGTACCCTACCTGTAAAGGGCAAGCTGCAGGATGATTTATTGATGGGCACAGATGCCCTAAGATGGTTTCTTGGGACCCAAGAAGGAAGCCTGTTTTTGTTGTTGTTGTTGTTGTTGTTGTTTCTCTTTCTTTTTTCCTTTTTTTCTTTTCCTTATTTTTCTTCATTAGTTTCATTATTTATTTTCTTTCTTTTATTTTTC
>JAQZBX010055397.1:0-18432 GCA_029593785.1 Cabassous unicinctus | reverse complement strand
ATATATATATATAACAAATAACATTTATGTAAACAAATGCACATATATGCATATGTATTATATATCATTTTACAAATAAAATAAATAAATAAATAAAAATAAATTTAAAAAAATAAAAAAAAATAAAAATTAAAAAAAAAAATAAAGATACTTAGTATACATCAATGTTACATTAAATATAGGGGATTCCCAAATGCCCTGCTCCCTACTCCTGCCACATTTTCCCACATTAACAATATCCTTCATTATTGTGGTACATTTGTTACAATTGATGAGAACATGTTGGAGCCTATATTTTACATTGTAATTTACACTCTCTTCCGCACAATTTTGCAAGTTATGACAAGATATATAATGGTCTGTATCTGCCATTGCAATGTCATTCAGGACAATTCTGAAGTCCCAAAAATGCTCCCATATTACACCTATTTTTCCCTCTCTCTCCCATGAGAAAATCAGGTGGCCACTGTCTCCGCATCAATGCTAAAAGGTCTTTCATTGCTAGAATCCGAATAAATCTATAGTAGTATAACAGTAAGTCTACTCTAGTCCATTGTTCATTCCCCAATCCTGAGGATTCTGGGATGGTGATGCCCACTCCACCTCTAATTGAGACATGTCTTAGATCTCATGGGGCAGAAGGATGGGACTATCTTGACTGCAATTGCAGACTCTCTCTGTTCTGTGGGATGGTCATTGTCCATCATCATCTCCTTGTAAGTTTTCCTGGGTTAGTCCAATGAACTGGAGAGTAGGTGTTATTGATGACTGTACTTATGAAACTTTACTTTTGAAATTGAAATTTAGCCTAATATTATAGGATGCTGAAGAGTTATCTCCTGAGTGCCTCCTCGTTGCCCAAATGTGGCCTCTCTTTAAGCCAAATTGAGCTTATAAATGCATTACCATTCACCAATTGTGAGACATGACCCCTGGGGATGAACCTTCCTGGCACTGAGGTACTAGTACCAAGCACCAACTAGCAATGAAACTGGAAACAGACCTTGACCAAAAGGGGGAAAGGGTAAAGACAAATGGCTTTATATAGCTAAGAGACTTCAAAGTAAATCAGGAGGTCATACCAGAGGTTACACTTATTCACATCTCAGCAGGATCTCATTAACTGCAAAAGTCAACATTGCTTCCAATACTAGGGATCCTGAGGGCTCTGGAGACATCCAGACATTATAGGTAGTTTAGACAACTCAGAAATTTGGTGCCCTGACTGTGGGCCCTACTTTGGTATTTAGGCTCCTCAGTGTGACAGAGTTAGAATCAATTGTGATTTCCCTCCACATGGCTCTTCTGCCCCTTATAATTGAACCTATAGCTACTGCTACAATTGATAGGTATATGTCCAAGGGACTTAAATCTTTGGGCTTTCCATATGACAGTGGGGTCCTGAATCTCAATAAATTTTTAATGTTTGAAATCATACAAAATATTTTCTCTGAACACAGTGAAATGAGGCTGGAAATCAATAACGATGAAAATTGGTAAATTCACAAATATGTTGAAATTTAAAAACACTCAGTCAATGCGTTAAAGAAGAACCAAAAGGCAAATTAAAAAATACTTATGCATGAATGAAAACTAAAGTAAAACATACCAAAATTTATGTGATCTAGTGAAAGCAGTGCTTAGTGAGTAATTTATGATGGAAAATTCCTACATTAAAAAGAGAAAGATCTCAAATCATTATCTAACTTCAAATCTCGAAGAACTAGGAGAAGCACAGCCAACTAAATCATAAGATTCCAGATGGATTGAAATACTTAAGATTAGAGTGTGCTAAATGAATTAGAGGTAGAAAAATTTTGAGAAAATCAGTGAAACCAAAAGCTACTGCTTTGATAAAATCAACAAAGTTGACAAAACCTTGAGCTGACAGAGTGTGTACTAACAATGAAGAAAAGCAAGATGAAAATAACTAAAACTATAAATGAAGGTGAACAAATTACTACTGACCTTACAGAAATAAATTGAGTAATTATAGGAGAATACACCAGGTAATTACAATATCTAGAAAAAAATTTTTTAAATTTCCAGAATCATTTAACTTATCTAAACTGTTTCAAGAAAAAGGAAGAATATCTCAACAGAACAATAACAGCTAAAGAGTTTGAATTAGTAATTAAATCCTCCCCAACCCCACACAAAAAAGAAAGAAAGAAAATGAAAAAAGTTCAGAACAAGATGTCTCCATAGGTGACTTCTACAAAACATTTAAAACAATTAAGAGAAATCCATATCAAGTAACCTCACAAATTGAAGAGGAAAGAACACTTCCTAATTCATTCCACAAGACCATGAGGTTAGGATTTCAATTTTATTAATATTATATAGAGACACCAAAAGTAAAGAAAATTAAAGACTTCATTATCCTTAGGAAGGTAGTTGCAAAAATCCTCAACTAACTACTAGCATACCAAGTACAATAGTATATTAAAAGGAATATTCAACAAGACCAAATGGGATTTATTCCAGCAGTAAAACAGTGGTTAACCATAACAAATAAATTAATGTAATACACTACGTTAATAGAACCATGGAAAAGAAGAATATGATGACAGAAAAGATATTTGACAAATTTCAACACATTTTCATGATAAAAACACACAGTAAGCAAGGAATTGAAAAAACATCCTCAATGTAATAAAAGGAAATTATGAAAATTCCACAGCTGACATCATATTTAATGGTGAAAGACTGATATCTTTCTTCTTAATATCAGGAACAAGACAAGTATGCCCATTTTCACTGGTGGTGTCCAACATTGTATTGAATACTCTAGCTAGAGCATTTAGACATGAAAAAAAAAAAAAAGAAATAAAGAGCATTAAAATTAGAAAAGAATAATTTAAAATATCTCTATTCACAGATGACATTACACTATGTATAAGAAATCCAAAAGAACTGGCAAGAAAGCTATTGGAACTAATAAATGAATTCAGCAAAGTTGCAAGGTACAAGAACAAAAAACAAAAATTAGGTTTTATAAATATACAGTAGCAATAACCAATCTAATGGTTACTAGATGGAATTTTTTTAAAAAATCACTTCACAACAGTATCCAAAAGAGTACAATAGCTATAAATAATTTACCCAAGGAGGTGAAAAAGTGGTAAAATGAAAACTACAAAACAATAATGAAAGAAATTAAAGACATAAAAAAACTGAAAGATGTCCTGTGTTCATTGAATGGAAGACTTAATATTGTGAATATATCAGTATGTCCCAAAGTGATCTATAGATTCAAAATAATATCTTTGAATATTGCCATAGCCTTTTTGAAGAAATGAGACACCTATCTGCAAATTGAAATGTAATTGTAAAGGGCCTTGAATAGCCAAAACAATGTTGGAAAAGAAGAATAAATTTAAAAGACGCACACACCTCAATTACAAAACTTATTACAAAGCTATGGTAAACAAAGTGTTTTACTGAGATAAGGATAGGCATGTAGGTAAATGGATTATAATTGAGAGTCCCAAAATATACTTACATAGATATGTTATTTACTTTTTACATGGGAGTCTACTCCATTCGGTGGTTCAAGAAAAGTCTCTTCAAAAATGATTTGGGGTTGATAGTGGTGAACTTTAAATTATACCATGGACTATAGCTAATAGTGCAATTGTAAAAATATGCTTTCATCAATTGTAAAAATTGTACCAAACCAATGCAAAGTGTTAATTACAGGGAGATATATAGGAATCCTGTACTTTATGCATGATTGTTCTGTGAATCCACAATTTCTCTAATAAAACATTTTGGTGATAAGTTATATTTGCACATGCAGTTAATGAAATTTAACCATTACTTTACATCACATACAAAAATTAACCGAAAATGTGCAAAGAAAATATTATAAGAGCTAAACCATTAACATTCATAGAAGAAAACCTAGGAGCAAATTTTCATGAACTTGGCTGTGGCAAGGTCATGAAAATAAAAATATATTAATAGGACACATGAGAATTGTAAAAAAACAAACAAACACAAAACTATGCATCAAGGGACATTATCAAGAAAGTGAAAAAACAACCCCATAATGAGATAAAATAATTGATAAAGGCTTTATGTCAAGTATATTTATATATACAGAACTTCCACAATTGACAAATCAATAAAAACAATTAATTAAAAAGGCAAACAACTTGAATATACATATTTTAAAGAAGATATACAAATAGTCAACTTAAAATAGCAGCAATGCAACTGGAAAAAGACCTTAACCAAAAGGGGGAAATGGTAAAGACAAATGAGTTTAAATGGCTAAGAGAATTCAAAATGAGTCCGGAGGTCATTCCAGAAGTTATGCTTATGCAGGACTCAGCAGGAACTCACTGACTGCCAAAGTCAATATTGCCTCAAATAGCAGTGTCCCTGAGGGCTCTAGAGACATCCAGACACTATAGGCAGGGCTGACAGCTAATGAGTTTGGTGCCAAACCTGTAAGCCATACAATGGAATTTATGCCCCCAGTGTGACAGAGTTGGACTCATTTGTGGTTTCTCTACACATGCCTCTTCTGCCCCTTCTATTTGAACTTATATTTAGTACTAGAGTTGATAGGTTTATGTCCAAGAGACTTAAATCTTTGGGCTTTTCATGTGTCAGTCAGGCCCTGAATCTTAACACAGTTGTAACACTTGCTCTCCAGTTCATTGAACTCACCCATGACAACTATCAAGGAAATGATGATGTATAATGACCGTCTCAAGGAACAGAGTGAGTCCACAACTGCAATCAAGAGAGCCCCATCCATCTGCCCCATGAGATCTAAGACCGTTCTCAATTAGAGGTAGGGTGGACATCACCATACCAGAATCCTCAGGATTGGGGAGTGAAGGATTGAGTAGAATAGACTTACTGTTATCGTACTATAGACTTATTATTCTAGCAAAGGAAGAACTTTTATCATAGATGTGGAGGCAGTGGCTACCTAAGGTTCAAAGAGGAGGAAGAGGGAAAAATAAGTTTAATATGGGGACATTTTAGGGTCATTGAAACTGTCCTGAATGATGTTGCAATGACAGATACAGTCCATTATATATCTTGTCATAACTTAAAAATTGTGCAGGAGAGAGTTTAAACTATAATGTAAACTATAATCCAAGCTTAGTGGCAATGCTCTAAATATGTTCATCAATTGTAACAAATGTAACAACACACTAATGAAGGGTGTTGGGAAATTGTGGGAGGGGTAGGGAGTGGGGCATTTGGAATCCTCTATATTTTTTTATGTAACATTTATAAAATCTTGGTATCTTTAAAAAAAATTTAAATGTAATTTAAAAAAAGATCCTCAATATCATTGCCTTTGGAGAAATGCAATCTAAACTACAATGAGATATAATATCACACATACAAAGAGTGCTGTTATTAAATAGAAAGTGAATATGACAAGTTTCATCTTCTCATTCTGTTGCTAGAGAGTAGTACAATGGAGTGGCTTAAAACTACAGAAATTTATTAATTCACAGCCCTGGAGCCTAGATTTCTGAAAGCAAGTTGTCAGTAGGACCATGATTCCTTGGAATTCTATAGAAAAAGTGTCTGTTCCATGACTTTTGTAGCTTCTGGTGATGGATAGCCACAATTCCATGGCATTCTCTGCCCCACGTGCCACATGATGTTCCATGATTTAGATTTCTGCGTCCAAATTTCCTCTTCTTGTATGAAAACAATTCCTTTGGGTGAAAATTTCACTCTGTCCAATATGACCTCACATTAACTTGCTGAATTCCATTTGTAATGACCTTATTTCCAAATAATATCATATCCTGAGGTACTGGGAAGAAGGATTTCAATATATCTTTTGGGAGGACATAATTCAATCAATTCCAGAGAAGAAGCTGTGTAACTGGAACCCTCCTGTTCTGATTATGACATTGTAAAATAGTGCTACTGCTGTGAAAAGCCATTTCTGTTCCCCAAAGTTAATCATAGAATTTTATATGACACTGCAATTAAACTCCTAAGTATATACCAAAAGAAATTGGAAACATGGAATTACTGAGATACTCATATGCCAATGTTTACATTAGCATAATTCTCAATATCTAAGATGTGAACAATTCATTTTTCCATCCACAGGTGAATTGATAAACTAAATGAAATATGCAAATACAGTGAAATATTATTCAGCTGTGAAAAAAAATGAAGTGAGTTCTGATACATGCTACTGTTTGTGTGAGCCTTGAAAGCATTATGGTGAGTGACATAAGCAAGGCATACAATGACAAATATTTCATAACTTCATTTATATGAATTATGTAGAAAAAGCAAATCTGTAGAGATAGAAAGTAGATTAGAAATTTCCAATGGCAGGGGGAGGGGGAAGAAGGGGTGTTATTGTTTAATGATTACAGAAATTCTGTTTGGGGAAAGTAAAAATTTTTGTAATGTTTGGGGATGATGGGAGCACTATATTGTGCATGTAATAATTGCAATATTATTAATGCCAATAAAATGCATATGTAAAAGTATAAAAATGTCAAATTTTATTTAATAAAATAACTGACTCATTATTTGGAACAAAAATATTCTGTACTATTGTTTTCTTTAGTTAAGTTTGGTTTCATGTGAAATTATTGAACAATATGTTTCCACATGATCTAAGCCACACTTCCATCAGTTTCCTTTCCATCCCTTTTATGACGGATAACAGTCTCCATTCAATTACACCCAATTACCTCAAAAACTTACAATTTGTCGTTATGTATTGGACTTTCTTCAATTTTCATATGTCCTACAACTTATCAAAACACATCCTACCTCCCTTTTATTTACCTTCCAAAATTAAATCCAGTTTTATGTCTACCAAGAAAATGCTATAACTTCCTCCAAAAGCATTCTTCACATATTACTGTCATAACATCTCTCACAGTAGTGCTCAATATTTTTTGACCTCTTATGAGCTGTACCTGGTCTTAATTGAAGTATTATTAGTTAAAATATTTGTATTTTACAAATTTTCCTTCCCAAACAATATTGGCTTATTTTTGTTACTATTAATTGGTAAATAAAAGTAAAGATTCCAAACTCTTCTCACTAAATTGAGTTAGTTTTTCTTCTGAAATAAATGGATAAGGTTATAGAAAGTACACTAAACATGGTAATAGAGACATGCCTCAGATGATAGAAAGTTTAGCAGGATGGCCGTGCCCCAGAACTTTGAGCAACATACTCATAAGCCAATACATACTCTCATAATATTGCCCCTCTAAATTTTAGTCAGATATTTAGAGGGGTAGATAATATAAGTTATTGCCACATGAGAAATTGGAAACTTCTAAATATGTGTGTTATTGTTAAAGCAAGAATATATATTATCAAGGAAAAATGTATATGTATAAATATATTAGTACTTTATTAACCCAAGTAACATCCACATGGGTGAAGCATGTCTGGTTCTTGTTATATTCCATTATGCAGTAAACTCCATATTATACTGTTACTTTAAATCAAATTAATTTCAATATTATAACAATTTGTATATTAGTATGGTGGAAATGAATTTGCAGTTAGTATTCGGGCTCTTACATTCTAAGCTAGAATTCATTTCTCCATATGTATCACTAAAATGTTTGTTGTCTGAGAGCCACTTCTTGTGGTTTCCTAACCACAGTGATCTTTGCCAAGATTTGCAAGGAATCCTTGCCAGGACATATGAGGAAACATCCTCCATTCATTCCTAGGTTGCTCCAATGAGCAGCCTGTTTTATTATCACTGGAGCTCAATGGAGTCCATCCTCCCACATGGTTTGAGTTTTTACTCTTTGGAGAGGATGCATTTTCACATAATTGACTCATCCATACTACCAGCATCCAGATAAAGGAATAAATCTGAAGAGCTCCCCAGGTCTCCTTTCAGTTATAAACCCCAAGATGACTGTCTTGTCTTCTGGCATGATTGAGCTTTTGTTTAATCTTTTTGTAAAATAAATAATATACAAGGTACACTCCTCTGTGTCCCATATATTTTTGCTCAATATTATGTTTGTGAGATTTGCCCATATATTCCTTTACTGTGGTAGACTATTCATTCATCCTGACTTTTATAATATTTATTTATTTTGTTTTGTCACAATTTCACCACTCTATAGCTGATAGGTGATTGGAGAGCGTCTAGTGTCTGGTACAAAATATATGCAATATTTCTTCTCTGTCCTATCCCAAATTCACTGCAACATAAATGTTATACAGTGATACTGACACTTTAGATTTTCTGCAAGTTATTAATTCTCTACTGCTGTTGTAAAAAAATATTACTACAAATACAGCTTATGACAATGAAAATTTATAACTGTTTGTACTTTAGAAGTGTGATATGGGTTTCACATTTCTGAAGGCTCCAGGGGAGAATCTGTTTTGCTGCATTTTTCCAGCTTCTAGAGGTCTCCAGCATTCATTGGATAACGGTCCCTTTTCTCTATCTTCATAATGAGCAATGCCCAGTCAAGTATTTCTCATGCTACCATGTCTCTGACTAGAATTGGAAAAGGTCCTCTGCTTTGAAGGACTTAGTTAAGTTGTGCCCACCTTGATAATCTGATATGATATCTTTATAAAAAGGTCCTTATTCATGGGTACTCAAAGTTACTTTTCTCATATTTACAGAATCTGCAGATAAGGACATGAGACATATTTGAGGGTCTTTATACTACCTGCCATATTCTACATTCCAAATACCCTCCCTTAAAGGAAAACTAGCATAGAAATGCAAATTCCAAACAATTTCAAAGGCTCCCTAATATAATGTACTTGGTCTTGAGGGAAAAGTCGATCAAGTCTAGCCTGAGAAAGTATAACATAAGAGATTATAATGAGAAAGAATGGGGCCTCCTGAACTGGATGTGGTCAGTTCAGTTGTTGCACAACTAGCACTAATTTGTTATATAGCAACTGAAAGGAAATAAGACAATATATTTCACACATAAAACATTTTCCCAAGAAATGCAGACATATTTATTTAACAATAGAAATGCTTGCTCTCTATTTATAGCATAAATTCTATATTCTTTGTTCTTATGAAAATAGAGTTGATATTTTAAAATAGCAATATGCAGAAGGCCAGTATTATTACAAAAGTTTTCTTATAATCCATTTCTCTTGGAATGAATTGCAATTCAATTCAGTGCAAATAAAACCAACTATTTTGAGTATGAATTAATAATAATTAAAATGGGTCCATCAATTCATTTTAAATCAATTTCAGAATACACAATGAGTATCCTATAATTCTTTACCTTTAGAAGCTTAATATAGTTCAGTATGATAATTATATTAAAAATTGATTTATGGCACAAATATACCCAAAATGGGTATTTAAAATAAGATGCTATAACTTTTAAAGAGGTGGAAAAATGGCCGATGAGTTAGACAGATAAGACTTAGCTCTCACTAAAACAACAAAGAAAAAGCCAAAGCCTGCTGTCAGGACCTGCTTTGGTGCATAGCAAACCAGGACACTACTTACCAACTCCCAGCAGAGTGAGGGTCAGAGACAAAAAAAAGACAAATCAAGGAACATAGACAATAGCAAGGAAACAGAATAAGAAGAAAGTGTCAAAGAGAAAACTTTCCACACACACACAAAAAACAGCAATTAAATAAATCCCTAGAGTAAAGAGAGAAGCTAAGCAACTGAATAAACATATAAAGATAAAAAAATGAACAGAAAGCAACAAAAAATTTACAAGCCATACTAAGAAATGGGAAGATATGGCCCAGTTGAATGAACACACTAAAAGCCAGGAAGAGATGCAGACCATTGAACAACTAATCAAAGCTGTCTAAACAAATATCATGGACCAACTTAATGAAGTGGAGGAAGAGATTAAGTATATTAAGAAATCACTGGGAGAACATACGGAAAAAATTATAAACATACATAAAAAGATAATGGATACGATGGCGATGAATGGCACAATCCAAGAAATCAGAAAGACACTTGAAGCACATAACAACAGAGTTGAAAAGGCAGAGGAAAGAATTAGTGATGTGGAAGACAGTACATCTGAAATCAAACAGATAGTAGAACAGAGAGATAAAATGATGGAAAAAATTCATCAGGGACTTAGGAATTTGAATGACAACACAAAATGCACAAACATATGCATTATAGGCATCCCAGAGGGAGAAGAGAAGGGAAAGGGGACAGAAGGAGTGCTGGAGGAAATAATGGCTGAAAACTTCCTAACCATATTGACGGAGATGTATGTACATGTCCAGGGAGTGCAGCACACCCCAAACACTATAAATTCCAGCAGGCCTACACCAAGACAAATACTTATCTAACTGTCCAATGCTTGAGATAAAGAGAAAATACTGAAAACAGTGAGAGAAAAGAGAACCATCACTTATTAGGGAAGCTCAATAAGAATAAGTGTTGATTTCTCATCTAAAACCATGGAGACAAAAAGGCAGTGGTATGACATAGGTAAGGTACTAAAAGAAAATAACTTCCAACCAAGAATTCTCTATCCAGCAAATCTGGCATTCAAAAATGATGGAGAGTTCAAAATATTCACAGACAAACAGAAATTAAGAGAGTATGCCAATAAGAAACCTGCCATTCAAGAAATACTAAAAGGAGTTTTGCAGGTTGAAAGGAAAAAACAGGAGAGAGAGAAACTTGGAGGAGTGTGTAAGAGAAATAAAAAGACAAAAAGAGAAATAAAAACAAGATATGGCATACATAAACTCAAAGAAAATATGGCTAATGTATGTAATTCTTTAAGAGTTATAACACTGAATCATAATGGATTAAAGCCAAATCAAGAGACATAGATTGGCAGAATTGATGAGGAAACATGACCCATCAATATGCTGTCTACAAGAAACCCACCTTAGACCCAGGGATATAAGGAGGCTGGAAATGAATGGCTGAAAAACAATCTTACAAGCAAACAATAACCAAAGAAGGGAGGGAGTAGCTATACTAATATAAGACAAAATAGACTTGACATAACAATTGCAAGAGACAAGACGTACTATATATTAATAAAAAGGATAATCTATCAAGAAGAAAGATCAATCATACACATTGATGCACTTAACCGGTGTGCCTCAAAATACATGAGGCAAACACTGGAGAAACCATGTGAAGAAATAGATGCCTCTACAATTATAATGGGGGACATTAATACACCATTATCACCATTGGACAGAATATCTCCACAGATAATCAATTAAGAAAAAAGAGTTGGTATAATATATTAGAGGATCTGGATCTAATAGACATATACAGAAGACTAAATAGACCCAAATACAATGAGATATACATTCTTCTTACGTGCACATGGATCATACTCCCAGATAGACCACATGCAAGGCCACAGCAAAATTCTCAGTGAACTCAGAAAGTTTGAGATGATACAAAGTAATTTCTTTGACAACAATGGAATGAAACTGGAAATCAGTAAGGGACAGAGATCCAGATTAGGCACAAAGATATGGAAGTGAAACAACACAATTTTAGACAAACAGTGGGTCAAGGAGGAAATATCAAAAGAAATCAGTAACTCTCTTGAAGCAAATGAAAATGACAACACAACCAATCAAAACCTATGGGATGCAGGAAAAGCTTACTGAGAGGGAAATTCATAGGCACAAACACATTTAACAAGAAAGAAGAAAGAGATAAAATCAAAGACCTAACTACACAACTGGAGGAATTAGAAAAAGAACAACAAACTAACCCCAAAGAAGTATAAAGAAGGAAATAACAAAGATTAGAACAGAACTAAATGAAATACAAAATAGCAAAGCACTAGAAAAAAGTAAGCAAAACCAAAAGGTGGTTCTTTGAGAAGCTCAATAAAATAGAAAAACCCTTAGCTAGACTAGCAAAGAAAAAAAGCGATAAGATAGTGGAGCTGTTTGGCAGTTTGATGTAATTATGAATTACAAAAATATATATTGGATTATGCTTGTAAACTGGTCTGTTAATCTGGGCATGATTAAGTTATGATTAGGGCATTAACTGGGCCACATCAGCAGGGCATTGAGCTCCACCCCTTGGTTGGTGGGGGAATCAAATATAAAAACAAGGCAAAAGACACAGAGAGCAGTTTTGATGTTGGATTTCTGGTGAGGAAGGAGAGAAGGTCCTGGGATAGAGATTAGCCATTCTCTTGAGAGCCCTCAGCTGACCTTGTGCAGAGAAGCAAAGCCTAGAGAGCCTCTTAGTCTACAGCTGAACTTGTAGAGAAAACAGTAGCTAAGCCTGGAGAGAAATGCAGCCCTGGGAAGAGCGGAACCCAAGAAGCCTGAACCCCAGCAAACGTCGGCAGCTGTCTTGATCGAACACGTGGCAATGGACTTTGGTGAGGGAAGAAACTTACACTTTATGGCCTGGTAACTGTGGAATTCTACCCCAAATAAATACCCATTATAAAGACCAATCAATTTTTGGTATTTTGCATCAGCACCCCTTTGGCTGACTAATACACATACAAATACACAAAGTGAGAAATGAGGAAGGGGATATTTATTACAACTGCCCTGCAGAAATAAAGAGTTTATAAAAGGATACTTTGAAAAATTATATGCCAACAAGAAGGATAAGTTAGAGGAAATGGACAAGTTCCTAGAAACTCACAAGCAGCCTATATTGATGAAAGAATAAATTGATAAACTCAACAGATGAAATGCAAGTAAAGATACAGAATCAGTCATGAACAACCTCCCAACTAAGAAGAGCCAAGGACCAGACGGTTTCACAGGTGAATTCTATGAAACATTCCAGAAAGAATTAACACCAATCTTGCTTAAATTCTTCCCAAAATAGAAGTAGAAAGAATATTGCCTAACTCATTCTATGATGCCAACATTACCCTAACACCAAAGCCAAACGAGGATGCCACAAGAAAGGAAAATTACAGACCAATCTCTCTAATGAATCTAGATGCTAAAATACTCAGCAAATACTTGCTAATCGTATTCTCCAATACATCAATCAAATTATACACCATGACCAACTGGGTTTCATGCCGGGTATGCAAGGATGGTTCAACATAAGAAAATCAATCAATATAATATACCACATAAACAGAACTAAAGAAAAAAATCACGTGATCATCTCTATAGAAGCAGAAAAAGCATATGACAATGTATATGAAAAACCCACAGCTAACATTATCTTCAATGTTGAAATCCTAAAACCTTTCGCTCTAAGATTGAAAACAATACAATGATGCCCACTACCACTGCTCCTATTTAAAACTGTCTTAGAAACACTTGCTTGATGACCGAAGCAAATAAAAGATGTAAAAGGCATCCTAATTGGAAAAGAAGAAGCAAAAATTTCACTATTTGCAGGTGGCATGATCCTATACATAGAAAGCCCTGAGAAATCTACAACAAAACTTCTAGAACTTATAAAGTATTTCAGTAAAGTAGCAGGCTATAAGATCAATGTGACAAATCAGTAGCATTTCTTTACACCAATAATGAGCAATCAGAGGGGAAAATCAAGAAAGAATACCATTTACAGTAGTAACTAAAAGAATCAAATACCTAGGAATAAATTTAACTAAAGATTAAAAGGACTTATACACAGAAAGCTACACAATACTGTTAAAGGAAACCAAAGAAGACAAATAAATGGAAGACTATTCCCTGTTCATGGATAGGAAGACTAAACATCATTAATATGCTTATCCTACCCAAACTAAAATACAGATTTAAAGCAATCCCAATGAAAATCAACACAGCATTTTACTGAATTGGAAAAACTAATTACAATATTTATTTGGAATAGTAAGTGGCCCCGAATAGCCAAAGACATATTTAAAAAGAAAAATGAAATTTGAAGAAACAACAATCTGAGTTTAAAAGATACTACAAAGCTACAGTGGTCAAAACTGCATGGTATTGGCACAGGATAGACATACTGACCAATAGAACTGAATTGAGAGTTCTGATATAGATCCTCACATATACAGTCATCTGTAATTCAACAAGGCCACCAAGCCCAGTCAATTGGGAGAGAATGGCCTCTTTAACAAATGGTGCTTGGAGAACTGGATATCCATATCCAAAAGAATGAGTGAAGAATACCATCTCACACCTTATACAAAAATCAACTCAAGATGGATCAAAGATCTAAATATAAGGGCCAAAAACATAAAGACCTTGGAAGATAATGAAAGGAGGCATCTACAGGACCTTGTAATAGGAAACAGTTTCATGAACTTCATACCCAAAGATTGAGCAGTGAAAGAAAAAACAGATAAATGGGATCTCCTCAAAATTAAAATCTTTTGCACCTCAAAGGATGTTATCAAGAAAGTAAAAGGCAGCCTACACAATATTTGGCAACCATATATCTTATAGGAGCCTAATATCCTGCATATATAAAGAAATCCTACACATCAAAAATAAAAAGACAAACAACCCCTTTAAAAAATGGTCAAGTGAGTTGAAAAAATACTTCTCCAAGGAAGAAATATAAATGGCTAAAAAAGCACATGAAAAGATGCTTAAAATCCTTAGCTTTTAGGGAAATGCAAATCAAAACTACAAAGAGATACCATCTTACACCCATTAGACAGGCAGCTATTTAAAAAAACAGAGGACTCTAAGTGTTGGAAAGGATGTGGAGGAATGGGAAGCCTCATCCACTGATGGTGGGAATGTAGAATGGTCCAGCCATTGTGCAGGACAGTTTGTCAATTCCTCAAAAACTAGCTATAGAACTGACATATGACCCAGCAATTCCATTGCTGGGTATATAACCAGAAGAATTGAAATCAAAGACACGAACAGCTATATGTCCACTTATGTTAATATCAGCATAATTCACTATTGTCAAAACTTGGAATCAACCCAAATGCCCATGAACAAATGAATGGATAAAGAAAATGTGGTACATACACAAAATGGAATAGTACTCAGTTGTAAGAAGGAATACATTGCTAACACAGCAGATAACATGGATGAATCTTGAGTACCTTATGTTGAGTGAACCAAGCAAGGCATTGAAGGAAGAATATTATATGATATCACTGATATTAATTAAGCAAATTGAGCAGACTCAGAGACCTATTGTCTGGAAGTTAGGTTTACAGTAAATAGAAAGGGAGAAGAAGGTTGTGAGCTAACGTACATATGGACATAATCTATGATAACTTGAAAGATATGACAGGAGGGTAGTGATATTATTGGGTTCGGTGGTTCAGGTTTGCCAGGTGGCTAGATTGGACACGGTGGGTTGGAAGTTACAGGGAACTAGGGGGAGGGTTGGAAGAGGGACCAGATGAACACTGGGGATTGGCTGGTATGTGGTTGAAAGTACAAATTTGGGAATGCTTTTATGGAAATATGACAAGGAATGGTTACTGATATACGGTGTTGGATGGGGACATTCGGGACAGGGCACACCTGGAGCAGGCTTCTAGGGAGTGTGTGAGTGATCATTTTGTCATAATGTGTTGTATCAGTGGGTGGAGACCCACAAAATGAGTGGGAAAGAGTTGGACTCCCAACCAGGGGAGGACCATTATGTTCACAAAGAGAGGAGCAGGAGCCTTTTGAAAGCATGGGTGGTTCTTAATAGGGGAGTACAAACCAGTGTGTTAAGACCTCAATTTTGTTGCAAGTAGCTATGTATCTTGTCATATAAGGAGTGACGCCATGGGGTCACCATGGGCCCCAATGGGAGGGGTATGTGGAACAGAACAGATGGAACAGGGGGTATTAAGTGGACAATGGAAGTGTTCTATATCATCTTGCAATGATGGACACACAGGCCATGTTAAATATCATCAAAATTTATAAAAGGGTATAGGCTAAAATGTAAACCATAAGGTAAACCTTTGACCATGGTTAGTAGCTTTGTTTCACTATTTGTATATCAGTTGCTACAAAAGTATCATCCACATATAAAAAGGTATTAATATGGAAAGGGGGACATGGGGGAGGATATTGTGTATATGGGAGTCTTCTGTATTTTGTATGTGACTTTACTGTGACCTAAAACATCTTAGAAAACAAAATGTAAAAAAGTAAGACAGTGGGCAATAAATGGAAGAAAATATCACTGTACATACAGGACATCAGATATTACAATGATGAAAGGCAAAATGTCAAAAAAAATTTTCAATATTTTTCATTATTTTTAATATCCCAATCAATCATTTAATTTTATTTCATTTTTAGTTTTTTAAAATGTGTACGTATTTTATTTCTTATTTTTACACCTATCATTATTATTTCATTTTCCTATGAATTGTATTTGGCTATTTTATTGGCTTCAATTTTGAAGAAGATTTGGGTCACAGAAGGTTACAACTCGGGCAGGGGAGGATCATTGTTGTGGGGTGTCAGTGATGAACCTTTCTTTAAAGGTCAGTCCTTTATCTCCAAATAACTACCCTACATTTCCTTGTTAGTTATTCAAATAAAATAATGCTTTGTTCTCCTAGTACAATATGCTGTTTATTTAAAAGTTATAACAAGCACATAAGATGATGTTTATTGGGCTATGGGAAACAAAAAGTCCTTCAGGAGTGACGAGGGAATCAGGGTGGATTTGTTGTGTAAATGTGGCAAAGGAAATGGTTAACCCTTGAAAAATTTTGGAAGAGAAAAATGGAAGACAAAGTCATTTAACTGAGGAAATACCCCAATGTTT
This sequence comes from Cabassous unicinctus, assembly GCA_029593785.1. Classification (NCBI taxonomy): domain Eukaryota; kingdom Metazoa; phylum Chordata; class Mammalia; order Cingulata; family Chlamyphoridae; genus Cabassous; species Cabassous unicinctus. The sequence goes on along the minus strand of JAQZBX010055397.1, from coordinate 1,784 downwards.
CTTTATTCCTTCAGCAGATGGGAACATAACAAAAACAGCAGCCTGAAAGGTGCAGAAGTAGAACACCCTGGCGAAGTTTCACAAAAGTGGTCTGGGTACGAGGGATGGGAGAGATGAGGGGCATGAGCAAGGGCCTCAGGTTTAGTTTTCACCTGTGCACACTGAAAACAAAGGATGATTCAGTAAAGGTGGGTGGAATAATGGAGGTGGCATTTCCTAGAAATTAACTGTTCTTTGGAAATAAAGGTATTTGTGAGGAAGAGAAACTGATCAAGATATTATTCTAATAGTGTAGCCATGAAATATAAAAAAGATGGCCTGGAATGAGTGGTCATGATAAGAATTAAAAGGAAAGAGAAGAAAAAAGTAACTTACACAAGATAAAGAGAATGCATGGAAAGTTTGAATGAAAATGAAATAAAGTTACAATTAATTCTAGGTACCTGGGTGTGGTTATAAATTTCCCCATCTTTGTTCCCAAACAGGAAGGAAGGTAAAATGCACTTGTATGTGCAACCTCTCACCTCTTCCCCTTTCTCATTCTGGCTCATCTTGTCCAGGCTTGTCCTTGCTCTGGACCCAGCATTAGAGCAAACCCTGCTGCTAATTACATTTTGAAAAAGGTGTCCTCAAGGCCTGTATGAGATTGTTCTTACTTAGAGAAAATGAACAGCATATTTTACTGCCCATATAAACTGTTTATGCAGGTCTTTATCTTTAATTATTAAATAAAATTCAAACATTATGACTGGTATTAATAAAGTCATAGCAGAAATGAAGGGTTGTTAGATCTGGTTTATAGAAGAGAAAAAGCTAGCCCTTCTCCTGTGAAACCCCTGCAGACTTCACATGGGATGACTCAGCCTTGCTTCCACACCTGGGCTCAGAATGGAGACTTGCTCACCATTTTTCCCTTCCGAGGAGCTGCCACTAGAAGAAAGAACCCAAGCTGTGTTTGTGAAAGCAGTATTGAAACACTTGTACATCTTAGACAAACCCAATGTATCAAGAAAAGTTCATTAAGTGGATTTTTACAAGTCCATTAAAGCAGATCCCATTCGGAATGAGAGTTTCTTATATTTCTTATATTTGGACAAGCCTCTTAAAATTTTCTAGGCCCTCAAATAATTTTGCTTGTGAACCATTGACATCTCATATTTCAAAATAGTAAAGGGTCAGGTCCAAGGATTATATCTGTTAAATATTTATAAAATGCATATCCAGCATCCCTACCTTTCCACTCTAATCTTCCCAAGAACAACAGGTGGTTGTTTTATTTACTTTAGAGTAAGAAGACCTGGGAATGCATATATTTTGATAGGAGATCAAAGGCAAGAAGAATTGACAGCTGAGAAATCCAGTAGTCAGTAAGTGACAGATCTGATCCCTTGCCCTGTAAATGCCACATTCTGTGATATTTCCATGCATACTTTAATATAATATACAACAATGTTCAAAACCATCCATGATATTCCCATTACATGGAGGGATCAGACTTTTAGAGAGCTTAAAGAGTTAACCCAGGTCATACTGTGGATGCAAGGTAGAGTGAGGATTTCAACCCAGGAGGCCTCACTCTAAACCTCAGGATGTTGTTCACTTGCTAGAATGTCTGTTACAATATTACAGCCTCAGGCATACTCAGCTGTATCTCTGATTACCATCATTAAATGCTACACTAATGAAAGATGTTGTTAATGGGGAAAAGTGTGGGGAATATGGGAATCCCCTATATTTTCAATGTAGCATTTAGGTAATCTAAAGCTTTCTTAAAAATAAAATAA
>JAQZBX010055396.1:0-18429 GCA_029593785.1 Cabassous unicinctus | reverse complement strand
ACTTTCCAAAAAAAAAAAAAAAGACAAAGAAAAGGGAAGAGACTAGAAGTAATTCACAAATTCTTTATAAAACAAACCTGGATTTTCCTGAGAAAAATTAAAGTGATCCATTTTTATAATGCCATTTAGCTTTAAAACATGAACCACAGAATAAACAACAATAGAATGAATATAATACAAGAACAGAAATACTGTTACTTAACCTCTGAGTTACCTGATTTCTTAAGTAATAGTACCTAGGCATCTGGCATATAGGAAATGCCATGTAAATGCCTTAATATTGCTGTTGTTATTACTGTACTTTCAAAATTATAAACCCACTTGGATAGAACCATACTTAATTCTTTCCCTAATCTTCCCCAGTATTGTTTCTCAGTGTAAAATCATCACTGCAGTCAAGGGGCATAAAGTGAAAGTCGGGCACTTGGCTAATCTTGGTGATCCTTTTATGTGCTGATTCACATAGTCTGCAGAGACAGAAACACCAAGCTTTCAGGAAACTGTCTAACTCTAAAGGCCCCGGGAAGAAACAAGAGGCTGGCGAGGCCATAAGCTTGAGTCGGTAACAGGGTCTCTGTCTTTCTTGTTTTTACCATTGTCTAGTGGCATTTGCTGGAGGGGTTGTGGAAGGTGAGGATAGGCGGTAAGGGAGGGTGTTTCCTACAGAGAATTTTAAAACGAGAATAAAATCACCTAAAAGGATCTGTTGTTGTCTTTGTTGTTGTCATCACCATGTGCTACTCCTTGATTCTAGGGTGGTCCTCTCCCAAAGCCCTCCCCTCCACCTCTTGGGACACAACTGACAGTCTCCTAGTATCTCACGCAAACCTGGCACATAACAGGTATGAATCACTGAAAGAATGCTAGTGTGGGAAATAATAACATAGAACCCACCCTCCAACCCCAGCCCAATACCTCCATTGTTGTTTTTCCTGCTGATTTTTTAAAAACACGAAAAGCACAGTATAAACATCCCATAGTACCTTTGGGGGAAACCCATTGGCACTTAATAGGCACTTACATCACTGATTCTTATTAAAATTCTGTTCTAGACATTCAATTCCACAGCTGAAAAAAAAGTCCATTCAGTGAGGACAGAGGAAAGTAATGAGCCAGAGCTGGAAATGAACAAGGAATGGAAAAACCTGAGATTATGGGCTCTAATAAGAGAAGGTTGGAGGGTTGAAGTCTTTGCACACAATATGAAGTATAGGAAGGCGACCAGATTGACTTCTGTTTCCCAGAGACACAGTGACCTTTATGTACAGCAGAGGTTCTGTGTCAGGGATGTCTTGCTAGCACCAAAGAGGGCTGAACCCTATGAACAGATTCCAGAAGTCCTCATTAAGTAAGCAGGAGGATGGGAAGGTGTGTTTTCCACTACGTTCAATCTTCAGGGGCTGTTATACCCCTTCTGGAGTACTGAATTCACCTGTACACTGCTTAAATGACAGAGGAAGGATGACTCAGAGAAGTAAAAGTCAATGGAAAACAAAAAAGAATTAGTTTCATTTGCATGGTGCTTTAAAATTTACAAAGTGGTTTTATTCTCTCACATGAGCCTGTGAAACAAGAAATACAAGTGTTGTTATTTCTATATTTTGAGAGGAGGAAAGTGAATCTCAGAGTGCTAAAATAAATTGTCTTAGGCCAAGGCACTACTAACAGCTATTCAGGTCAGGTCTTCAGATTCTAAGCCCAATGACCAATGTGCATTCCACCTGTATCTTTCTAATGATTCACAAGCTTTTAGAGAAGAAACAAATCTTATTTCTGTCCCAGATTAGATATTCTACATACATGTTTTACTGATTATCAATGTAAGACAAGAGGAGAAAGAAACAGAAATGAAATCACAACAGAAAAGAAAGATTATCCAAACTCTAAGGTGTTAATACTCTTTCAAAAACTCTAGACTGATGAGAAGACTATTCTGAAATCACCAACATTAGTGGACTTAGACCAGTAATGGAGAGCAACCAAAGTATCCAGATCTTTCCTAGGAGATTAAATTCCTCATCTCTTAGGATTGGTGATCCTCCCTCCCCCAACATAAAAATCACCAAGGATACCAGGGGGAAAAATAATTTCCCACCCACCAATATAGGCTTGCCTAGGCCTTAAGACACAGGATTCTTATCTCAAAAGGCAATGGGTGGAGAGTGGATGTAGCTCAAGCAGTTGGGCGCCTATCTCCCACATGGGAGGTCCCAGGTTCAGATCCCGCTGCCTCCTAAGAAGACAAGCTGATGCAATGAGCTGGTGCAATGAGCTGATGAATGAGCATACACAATGAGCAGGGAGCGGATATGGCTCATGCAGTTGGGCACCCACCTCCTACATGGGACCTCCCAGGTTTGGTTCCCAGTGCCTTCTAAAGAAGACAAGCAGACAATGAGTGGACACAATGAGCAGACACAGCAAGCAGACAATGAACAGACAGATGAGAGAGCCATCTGGAGGGGGAGGGGGAAGGCAATGGTTTTTGTACATGATTTTTAAATTTATTAATAATAATTGATATTTATTAAGCTTACTTTGTGCCAGGCTTTGTTCTGAGTGCTTGGAATGTTTCTTAGGTTTTAGTGAATACAATTGAACATTGCTTTGGAATATCAGAACAGCCTTTGAAATAATTGGAAAGTGTCTGTGTCATCATATTGCTGGGCCTAGGTTCAGGGAGAGGGAATGAGATGAAGGACTGACAGTCATCCTGTGAATTAAAGCAGCTAGTTCTGTACCAACAGAGGAATGTAGACTTTCCTTTTAAAAACAATAAGTTAGCATAAAGCAGCTCTCCAAATAGGTTAAGGCCTTCTCTCTTATAGGGAGTAATGAGCTAAAGCTTATTTCAATGACCAACCACTCAAGATCCTCCAAATCTTATTTTTAAGGAGCTTTCACTCCTATACAATTCTGAAACTTTAAAATTCTATGTTGCCAATAATTTCAGAGAGCAAGAAGCAGGTATGTAAAAACCATGGACATTTCTCTCACCATTTGTGAGTGCCCATCAGCCATACAGCAGTAATACTTCAACGGAGTTTGGGTGGTGACCTGAGTACTATACTGGACAGACATAGTGGTTCTATTTTTAGATAAGATAAAAATGCTTGCAAAATATCACTTTGCAATGTCCTTTGTAGTGCTCCCCTAGTTTTTTGTTTGTGTGTGTGTTTTTCTCCTACCTGCTTGTTAATCTCACTTAAATGGGATAGAATCTTTCCTGAACCAGCACTGAATCTTTACATGCAAATACCTGGAGAGGTAACAAGCATTTAAATATGATGTAGATTTCAGAGCTGAGGTTTGCCTGAGCAAGACTGTGGTGGCGTGGCACAGGGAGATATGTAAGACGGTGGCTTCTTAGGTGAAGTTTAGGTGAATGACACAGAAAAAGGATCCAGAAGCCAAACATCATATTGTGCCAATCACTGTCCAATAATCAGTCTTCCCCTGCAATGCTTCTGCCTCTGGGACTGTCCAGCGACATGTAACTGCATTCCGGAAGCATTTAATACTTGGAGAGATATTGGCATAGGACCTCTAGTTAACATGAAGGGAGAGCATGTGGGTGGTGTTTATCCTGCTCTGGGTGTTTATTCTATTTATTCCAACAAGAGTGTGATGTTTCAGTCATGGGTTCAAGTTTTCTGCTCTCTGGTCATCCCTGGGTCACCCCTGCCTACGACTCGGTGCGTCCAAGATCGCAGGGCTGCTCTGTGGAACCGGTGCAACCCTTGCTGAATCGTCAATGCTACATCCTGTGAGCACCTCCCACGTCCTGACCTAACAATTCTCTGATCAAAAACACTCCCAAGGTGGTCCTTTGTGTCCTCACAAAAGGTAATATAATTTAAACCGGATTGTGGAGCGCTAAACAACACCCAAGCCCGGACGCACTAAAATCTTCTATCAAGCAGAGCCACCTAGTGGTAGAATAGGGTATGTTTTTTGTTTGCTTTGTTTTATTTTATTCTTTTAATTCCTCTCCTATAGCAATGCAATCCAGGTGGATTTTTCTTTGTTTGTTTGTTTTAATGTTCATTTTACTCACTCTTGTTTACAGTCAGGCCCTTTGAGACTGTTCCCTCCATCTGTCTTCCTTACCAAACAACTATTGATCCAAGATCAATAAACCTACAGTCTGTTATAATCAGGAAGTTTTATGATAAAACAGAAGCAGACTCGACAGTGAGTGACTCTGTATAAGGGTAAGAAAATGTCATTACTAATTTATTTCTAAAGATAAGGAGCCATTAGGATATTTACTCTGTGGCCTTCTAGTTCTCATAACTCACACTTCCTTTTCTCCACACACATACACCTATGTAAATTGTCACAAAAAATGTATAGGCACAAGAGAAGGGGCGCCGAAGTGCTCCATGACGGTCTCCACCCCCACTCAACCTGTGATCTATGGTAGAAACTAGAAGTACCTTGGGTTGTGGTTTGATTCCTTTTCTTCCTTTAAAGTAGGTAAACCTTCGTAGTCGGCTAGGACAGAATAAAAACACACTCATCGTTAGTCACTGAAATTCTATTTCCTATCCACAAAACCCACAGAGTAGAGCAGCACAGTTCCCTCATCTGTGTGGTTACTTGTGCAGAAATGGCCTCACTAGAGGTTAAAAGATTGATGATGGCAAGGCTCTTGAAATGGAAAAAGCACTAACAGCACAGACACTACTTGAACGTGCCTCTGCCCCTGTAGGAAAGGGCACAATTCATCACTGCTTGGTTATTCCGTCTCTGCAGAATCCCTCTGTGGCTCCAAAAGCGCTCATCTGTGTGTTTCAGTATAGACACTGGAATAAAATGGCTTCATCCGAGGTCCTGATGAGTCGGCAGAATGATTTTAGTCAGACTGCACAGTAGAAAAGAAGCAGGTAAGGTAGGGGACCAAACAACCTTTTTAAAGTCATCAGAGTTCTCTCCTATTATACCACTCATTATTTTTCATGAAAAAAAAATTGAATCTGTCACCTATGTATCAAAGTAACTCTCTGCATTTGTTGTCAAATAGAAATGGCTTGTTTCCAGTTTCCTGGTTTTAGGGAGAGTAAAGGGATCATGTTTTTATATTCCAGTTGTCTTGGACACAAAGGAAATGCACCAAAATATTGAGAGGTTGATTTTGGTAGTGGAATTTTTTTTTTAAATCTTTTTTCTACTTTGTTTGCATTTTCCAAATTCTCTTATGTGTATGTGTGTATATATATATTACTTTAATAAATTAAAAACAATAAAGAGAAACTATTTAAAAACCTATCTCAATGACCCACCCCTATCTTCAAATGCTTTTCAAATGCTATTCAGAGCTATTCTTCCCTCAATATTGGATTATGAAATACTGTTAAAAATTGTACAAGTTAGTTGAGTGGTTCTAATCTTTTGGAAAGTTCATTTTGTGAAGCCTCTGTTACAATAATTCTAATTACAGTTCTCTGGACTTGAGTACTCTGTTGTAGATTGTTGAATCTGACACACCCAAGATATTGTTTTAAGGTAAACATTAAAAATACAAGTGATATGATAATATAAGTAATGCTTTTATTAATTTATTCTAGGCAATAGGAATAATTTATTGTTTTTTTAAGGAATAAAAAGAAAAATCAGTTGTCAATATTTTTAAGTTCAAATATTGCTTTAAGGACAAGTAAGCATACTACATATACTACAATTACTGCCTGATATTAATTGGAAATTAAGTTATATGGAGACACTTACATCACCATCTGTATTAGTATTGTCCAATAGATATACTGCAGTGATTGGAAATGTTCTAGACTTGTGCTATCCAATACAGTAGACACTAGCCACAAGTGGCTACTGAGCACTCAAAATGTGACTGTGGAACTAAATTTTTAATTTTATTTAATTATAATTAGTTTGAATTTAAGTAGCTGTGTGTGGCTAATGCCTATGGCACTGGATAGCAGAGATCTAAGTGAACTCTATTTGATGAAGTTTTATATCCACATAGAGACTAAATGAAAGATCTCAAAATTCTAGAAATATGTTAATGCCAGATGTTAACTTTTTCCAGAAAATTTGGTTTCGGTGAGGTCCTTGCTTGGAAAAGAGCATTTCAAAAATTTGTACAGAAATAAGAGGAAACAACTGAAGCAATGATTAAACTGAATATTTAAGGACCATGGGACCCAGGTTTATTTTCTGCATGTGCCAGACCCCATGTGGAATTGGGCTCTGTCATGCTCCAGGATTTGGTTGAGATATTTATAAAACTTTTGCAGCCTTCTTCAATTACTAGACAGAAAAGAAAAAACAACTTTAGGTCACCACATACCATTTCTATTCATGCTGCTCATCCACTTATCAAGCTCTTCCATTTCTATTTCCATAACAGAGGGTGTGTCTTCTTCAAAAATAGGGCTAGAGATAGAGAGCAAAAACATACTGAAAAAAAAAAGGTAGTGTGCTGAATTTCATTAGGGCAGAACCTAAAACTGACTCTGAGGAAGATGAACTTGACTCAGTGTCTTACAACCTCAAGGTAGCCTGGCGGCTTTGCCCTATTCGGAATTATCAAACTCTAATAAAAAGGAAGGCTAAAACGAAAACAACCTAAATTTATCACTGATCTAAAAATCGAAGGCACATATGCCCAGCAAGTAAGGTTGCGTCCCTGGAGGTACAAGGCTTCCACAGCTAGGCTCCTCAGGGAGTTGCCACATTTAGCATTTTAGCCTTGCTTAATTTCACTTCCTTTTCCTTGGGGTTTTTTGCTTAGTGCCCAAGGTCAAGAAGCTACTGTCAACAGGACAGTTTTATCACCCCTGCCTTCAATTCCCATGCTTTCCTCTCAAGAGAAATGGAGCCTTTGGTTTCAGAAATCCACTGCCCTCACTTGCCCGGGCTCAGAGCACACAGTAACCGGACTAGAACCGTCTGGTTAGTGTAGATGGGCTTGGGGGTGGAGGTGGGGGAACCACCTGCTCTGAACCGCAGCGGCTGCGTAGACTGTGTAAAGGAAGTGAGCAAAGTGTGGGTGTGGGGACTGCAGTGTAGTGGTCATCGACCCAGGTCACTCTTTTGGGTGGAAACTGTGTGTCTCTCTCCCTCTCCCTCCAGTCCTCCTTTCCCTTCCCTCCTCCCCCCTACCCCAACCCTACCCCCACTTCCCCCGGGGCGGTTCTCGCTGTGTGAACTCTATAACTCTTCCAGGTCTTTTCTCCTTTGATACCAGCTCAAGTATCTTCCCTGGCGACATTTTTAATCTGAGTAATTGAGCCGATGTCCCTGAAACACACCCAGGCTCAGAGTATTTAACTACTATGCATTTGGAATTGATCGCAGTAAGAAAAAGGTTCTTTTCTCAACGGAGGAGGAAGAAATAAACCAGATCGGCCCCTCTCCCACGCCCAGATCCCCCAATGGACTGAGGGTTGGAACACCGGGCAAATTCTTCCTTGGGCCGCTAGGGGCCGACACCTGGTGCCACAAGAACAAAAACCCTCGAAAGGTCGCAAGGCTCTCGTCTCAGCTCGTCTTCCTGACTAGTGTCCTGGTTAACTGAGCTGCCACTGCAAGCAGGGGGGGCGGGGTGGGGGGGAGGTACTTACACTTTGGCGTTTTCACTTCCCAGTTCATCTAAAAGAGAATAAATGTTAAGGTCATGTTAGCTTTGTTTTGTCTGTAAACAACTTTTTATTTGAACAACACCTGAAATCTTAAAGAAAACAAAATGACAAAGTAAAGTGCATTTTTAAAGGCACAATAATTAATCTCCAAGTGAAACAAGTCCCAATCGGTGTGAAATCTGTTTTCTTTTAGCTTCGGTTTTCTTTTAACATGGTCCTCTGGGAGCTCTCATTTCACATCACAAGCTCATCCTCCACTTTGTTTTTTTAGGCAAGAGGAAAACAGTGTAAGGGAGAGAAAGGAAGGACGAAATGGTAGGGTTTGCTCCTTTGTCCTCCTCCCGCGAAGCGTCTCAGTTCAGGAACACTGCTGCTTCATCTCCTTACAACCAACCACATTGAACATTATGACACTGTTCCTTCATCCCAGAGTAGGATGTGGGGTGCTGCCTCAAGGGCTCCCCTTGGGAACCCCCTTTTATCCCAGAGGTTTACATGGGTGAGCTGGTCACATCCTTCCAGTCTCAGCTTAAATACTCTAAGAGCCTCAGCTGAGAGGCTTTCCCCAACTCCTCTGTCTAAAGCAGGGCCCATCTTTCCTATTCCCCAGCTCAGCACCTTGTTTGCTCCCTTCACGGCATTTGCCACAATCTGTGATTAATTCATCCATTTAACTCTCTTTTTCTCCAGGGGTGGGGGGGCTTCAGTCTCTCTGCTGGATCTTAAGCACCAGTAGGGCAGGGATCGTGTCTGCCTGCTCACTGCGGCAACTCTGTCCAGCTAGCACAGAACCTGGTGCATGGTAGGCACCCAGTAAATATTTATTGTGAAACTGCCAAAAGACCCGTTTTGGGTTGCTGTTGGTTAGGGTGAGGGTCAGAAAGCAGTCTGCAAAGTAGCTCTGATGCATATCGGACTCCATATGAGCGTGTAGCAAGAATCAGAGCCTGACACCTCCAGCTCAAGCTCTGTTTTGCTTGGAAGGGGATCTGTTGGGGATTGAATCATGTTACCCACAAAAGCCATGTCAGGCACCAACCTCTGGTCTTGTGGGGGTGAACCCATTTGTAAATAGGACCCTGGAAGATGTTATTAGTCAAGGTGTGCCCAAACTGAATGATCAATCCAATATTACTGAAGTTCTCATAAGCAAAGGAAATTGGACAGGGAAAGAAGCCATGGGGAACACCCAAAACCTAGAAGTCAAAGGAACCCGGAAAGAGAAAGGGAAATGCACCACCATGTGTGCATAACTGGCCAGCCAGCCAGAGGATATGGACCCCAGCAGGAAGCAAGCCTTCTACCCTCTGAAACCATGAGCCAATAAATTCCTGGGTTAAGCCAACCTGTCATATGGTATTTGTTTTAGTAGCTTAGAAAACAAATACAGGGGCCAACCCAGAGAAATGAGGCAACCATGTCAGGAGAGCTTTTAGCATAGGCTCGCCACCACATTTTATGATGAGAAAACCAATGAAAAGCAAGTCACTTTGTAGAGGGTCCACCAAATGGTCAGATGTTCCCGATGCTCAGTGATCAGAGGGCTCCTTTTTGTCTGGCCTGCAGAAATGCAGGTCCCCAGGGAGGGAGCATAAATGGGCACCTGGAACTGAGCTCCTGGCAGCCCTGAGTGGCTGTAATTTCCTGTGGGTTGGCAAGCTTTCATGGCCTTGCTAATCCAGGAAAGCTGGGTCCAGCTGTAAATTTCATGCCATCACTGCTTGCCTTCGAGGGGCTGCAGATTATTTCCTCCTGCCCCGCAGCAGGACTCTGAAGCTTCCTGTGGATGCCTGGCTCCTCAGAAACTTAGATTGGGGAAAGGGGAGTATCTTCATTTTATATTTCATTTATACATATTTCCATAAAATTTACAGGATATTTCCTTAAGAGATTCTACTTTAAATAAAGCCCCCCACCCCCCCACACAAAGGAACCTCCCCATAGGAGACCCATAACCCCTGGTTCGTTACTCCCTTCTCTCTCCTCTTCCTTTTTTCCTGGTAATAACCCCCCACGAATTTCTGAGAGAGCAACTGGTGCCACAGCCCCACATTGTGTGTGTGGATTTATCCTGATAATCTGGGTTCCCTGCAGGTTTCGTGGTAAGCAAAAGCCTGCCCTCCACACAGATGATGGAAAAGTTTAAAAAGCCATTACAAAAGTGCTCCAGATGCACCAGAAGCCATGCTCCTGTAATCAGTATGAAAACAGAGCAAAAAGCCTTCTGTGGCCTCGTCCTCCCCGCTCCACAGCCATTACCCCTGCCCCAGCCACCATGGCAACAGGAAAACATCTGGGAGAGCACAGGAGAGCAGAGCATTAAACCAGAGGGAGACCAATTACTTGTCCTTAGCAATTAGCCCGCCCCACTCCACTCCACCTGGCCCATATCACGTTATTAATATCTACCTACTCCCTTCGCAGCCGTGAAGCAAAAGTAGCTCTTCTACTGGCCCCCCCTCTGCCTCCACTTGATTCCATTTTCCTTCCTGCGGCCTTCCACTTCATATCCTCCCACCCACTTCGTCTCCCTCTTTCAGTCCCTACATTATACCCACTTAGCCTGAGAGTCCTTTCCTAACTTCACCCCCCTCCCAGCTCCTCTTCTCGGTGCCGCTGATGGTGGGATCAGTGGAATGGCGGGTGGTCAGGAGCTCAGCAGGAGACTCTAGTTTCCTCATTTTGTTTCCATGTTGAATAGTAAGCAAGAGAGAATCTCTCTCTGCAGATCCACTGAGCAGAGTGAGGCAGCAGGTAGCACACAGCTATTTAAAGTGAGGTTTATTGCCAGCTGTTTTCCCTGCACATCAAGACATTTAATAAATGTTAAATAACAACCACTGCAAATTTAATACCTGGAGGTCTAGAAAGAATATAGCAGAGCATCAAGTTACTACTACACAATGTTTCCCTTTTCCTGGAAATGAAAAAGACAGTCCCAAAGAAAAAAGGTAATTTCCAATCAGATGGAGTGTTCTTTCTAAAAATTTTGGCCAAACCCTCCCCGTTTGTAGAATTTAAAGAATAATCCTGGTGTAGGAGAATATAAAAGGCTCTGTTTAGGTGGTGGAGCAGTTTGGCAGTTTTATATAGCTATGAATTCCAAAAATAGATATTGGATTATGCTTGTAAACTGGTCTGTTCATCTGGGCATGATTAAGTTATGATTAGGGCTTTGATTGGGCCACGTCAGTAGGGCATTGAGCTCTGCCCCTTGGTGGGTGAGGAATCAAAAATAAAAGACATGGCAAAGGACAGAATTGGAGTTTTGAGTTGGAGTTCTGACGCTGAGTTTTGATGCTGGAGCCTGGGGAAGTAAGCACACAGAGGAGCTTGGTCTTGAGGAAGGAGAGAAGGCCCCTGGAAAAGAGAAGAGCCATTCGCCTGATAGTCTACTACAGCTGGCCTTGTGCAGAGAAGCAAGCTTAAGCCTGGAGAGAAGCAAGCCCTGGGAAGAGAGGAACCCAGGAAGCCTGAACTCTTGGCAGATGTCTGCAGCCATCTTGCTCTAACACGTGGCAACAAACTTTGGTGAGGGAAGTAACTTATGCTTTATGGCCTGGTAACTGTAAGCCTCTACCCCAGATAAATACCCTTTATAAAAACCAACTGATTTCTGGTATTTTGCATCAGCACTCCTTTGGCTGACTAACATAGGTAGGGAGAGTAGCAATGTGCCTTTTCTTAACTTTCTAAGGGGACAGCATGCAACGGTATCCATGCTCTCTCACAGAACATTCCTTGGGGGACTTTCCAAGCAAAATGCTGGTCTGACCTGGTTTGGCAGTTTTAATTTTCCTGAAAAAAAAAATTGTATTTAAATCAAATTTTTAAAATGTAAATGTATTTTTATTGGCTTGCATTATAACATTAAATATGAATGAGTAGACTTCAACTAACAGTGATTGCTAACCTTTCAGCCTTCAGTTTGAAGAGACTCATCTTTATGATCTGTAGCTATATTAGAGTGGCTATTAAAAGTAAAATTTCAAATAAAGTTTTCTAGCAAAAACTTTTGTGACAAGCAACTGTTTTAAAGTTTTAAGTTTTCTATGTTGTGCTTTCTTAAAGAGTCATAAAAATAATGTGCCAATTTGTATTAAGGATAGTGTGTGATTTTTTTTTAATCTCTGTGAGAAGGTGTTCTTTAAAAAAAAATTAACATTCTTTCAGTGACTCATTCATTCAACAAACATTTATTGAGCAGCTATTACATGTGTTGGGCTAAGTACTATGTTAGGTAAAAGGGGTAATAGTATAAAGTCTTATTTAGAACTTATTAAGTCTTATTTAGAACCTATGCCCGGTATAGGTTGTTATAAATGCTTCACATAAATCATTCCATTTAATTTTCACAACACTGTGAGGTTGAGTATTGAATTAACCCCATTTTACAGATGAGGAAACTGAATTAGAGGACATAGAGCTAGAAAGAGCAAAAGCCAACCATTTAGTTCCAGAGTCTGTGCTCTCAACCTCTATGCTATGCTGTTATATAAGAAGAATAAGGCAAGATACGGTCCTTAAAGAGAACATAACCTCATAGAAAAGAAAGACAAGTAACCAACTTATGGCAATGTAAATACTGTGAACAATAAGTGTGAACAAATTATCAAAGTGCTATGAAGCACAAAAGGTGGCAAATGATTTTGCCTGGGAAGTGATTACTCCAAATGCCATAACAATTTTGGAAAGGAGCATTGAAGAATGGAGTAGAAGTTTGCCAAGCAGACAAGAAAGGAATTCCAGACAAAAGGAATAGCATCAACCAGCCACGAAGTCATGGTGAAATTGCAAGATACACATCGGGAAGAGCAAATACTTCAAGTATGGCTATGGTCAAGGATGCATGGGCTGTGTCTGAGACGAGGCCAGTTCTCCCTTGGGAATGGCTCTTGAGCTGCAAGACTTATCTCACAACAAAGTTTAACAACCAAAAAAAAAATTTTTTTTATTTCTAGAGTTAGAGCTTAAACAGATGACCATTTGACTGGGGTTGGAGGGCCAAACCTCTCCCACATACAACTAATGATGCCATTAGGTCAGACCAGCTGTGGGACTCTGGTTTGAGACAGGAGATTCTTACTTTTCCTGAGGTTAAAAAAAACTGGGGTCCAGGCCCCTCTGTTTGCTTCTGTTTCTGCTTTAGCTTGCAAAGGACCTCACTTTCAAGCTGTGGAGAAGCACGTGTATTCACTATTTCCCTGGGTCTATTATATCAACCCCTACCACAAAAGGAAATACACTTCAGTGATTCTTTCCCAGCTCTCATTTGCCTTATTCCTGGTATGATCAAACATGACTGTTTACAGCCATTTCCCAGAGCTTAAAGTTTCCCTCTCCTGGTGCCAGGGCAGGGAGTGAGAAGGCACACAGGGCAAGGGCCTGAGCACACAGCCAGGGGGGCCCTGCTAATGGGTAGGAAGGACACGGAGTCAGTTTTGCATGCCATGTATGAATACGGGTCTCATTAGAGAAGTTCTCATCCCTTCTGTAATTTTTTTAATGATTTTAAAGGCTTCAGCTTATAAAATCTAAAAATCGAAGTCATTATACCAGAACAAGACAAGTCTGCTTTGGACCTGGAACAACTCTGGAGCCTAGTATTTGATGCTCCTATAATGAGAATTGAATATTCTCAGAGTATGTCTCTGATCTGAGACTAGTTGCAGATTGATAGTAATCTTCTAAATTAATTCTCCTTTAGCCAGTAGGGAGTTTCATAATAAAAGTTAATATGGCTTGCTGGGAACAAGAGCAATGCTTCAAACAGGCCCTTTCAAGATCAAATTGGAATGTGAGATGGTGGAGAAAACAATATCTGTGACAAAAATAGAGAAGGTAGAGTCTCAGGGTCTCCAGCCTTCCTGTCCCCACCCCTAATCTGACCCACTAGTTCACCAGCCTTACCCTTTCTTCCAACAACATTACAATGACCTATTAGCCACGATTATACAGTTTCCTCACCTGGATTAGGTACAAAGATGGCAGTAATATATTTTTTAAAATTTCAATTTAAGCTCAAAACATGCTTAAAAAAAAAAGACGAGTATATGGCATTTTTACACACTGAAAAATTCATTGACATACATCATTTACTGCATACTATTTTATATGTTGCCCTTGCTGCTTAACTTTGAAATGTTTCAGTTTTATTTCCTATCCCATCTCCAGCTCCAACCAGGTTTTAGGATAATACTTACATGTCTGTAAAGCATTCTGAGATCCTTGGCTAGAAGGCTCTGCAGAAAAGGAGAAAGCCATTTTGTTTTATTAGTTATCCATTATTATATGAAGATTGTTGGAAAGTGGGAGCACACTAAATATTTACCTTGCTTAGTCCTTTTCTTTTTATAGTGTACTGCAAGGAATACCACTGATAAAAGTAGGAGAACCAATAAAATCAATGGGATCAACACCATTAATATAAATTCTAACTGATTTGTATCCTCATCAATGTGGGTAGAATTAATATTTGTAGGTAATGTTTCTGTAGACAATGTAGCCAAAACGGTGGGCAGAATCCCTTCATTTGCTCTTTCATCATCCAAGGGTAAATATGCAGAGGTTTCCAATTCCTCATCATGACCTGTGGGAACACACACAAAATTGAGATTACCATGGAGACAAAGCTGGGATGTTATGTTTTCAGTGATTTTAAAATTTATTCTAGCTGCACTCAGTAATAAACTTGATCCACTGTACTTGGCCTTCCAGTTCAGTGTGACACAGAGTATTGATTTAACATAAATGGAGCTCAAGCCAGAATTGTACTGAACATGGAATCAGTGCCCAGAGATAAACCTCTCATAAATACAGGCAGTTTACCCTTGACCAGACACTTGAGACACACTTAAGCAAAGGGCATTGGGATGCTTTGTCATGTCAAGGGAGATTTCCCAAGTCAAGTTGTATGATATTCCAGGGCATCTCCTATTATTTAAATGGGTTCCCAAATACTTTAATAAAGTTTCTGAATACATTTATATTCACCTTTACTGATATTTAAAAACTTGCCACATAACAACTTTAGATGTGAAGGAACGTACTCTGTGCCCCAATTTTTAACAAAAAGGCTACCTATGAATGGAAAATAATTCTTTGAAATTTGATGACTGCTTAGATTTGTGTATGACACAAATTCTTTATAGAACCAAGTCTGCCATTGAGATTATCTGACAGAAAACCTCCTGGATTATAAATAAAAATAAGATGCATGTCATCTATATAAAGTCAAATTCTCTAAGGGAAGTTCCCTCAGAGACTAAGGAAACTGCACCAATACTTTAATTTTTTAATAAAATGCATCTTTATAATTTACCTTGTTAACAAGCTGTAAGCAAATTTATTCTGTTTGAACCTCAGATTGGACTGAAAACTATTCTGAGATTCATCATTTGATCTGGGAAAGGACTCTGATCCTGATGAGTACTTGAAAAACCTTTCTTTACCTGACTTCTGGTCATTGTAAAGTGAGCTGAAGGCCTTCATCCTATCTTGGTGTGATATTGCCTACCATTCAGTCGGGGCCCACTAGAGAAAGTATCATGTCAGTTTATGCTACAGACATCATATCAAGTGAGAACTTAGGTGACAGTTCTTTCTAAGGTGAAAAGTGCTATGCAAATGGAGAAGTCTGCTACTTGAAAGCACACTCTATTACTACAAGTTAGGCCATGAGTCTACAGAATGAACAAACTGGCCATTGCAGAGCCAACTCAACATTTTTATCTGTCTTCATGATTGTGTGACTGTGGTTTCTCTGGTTTGGGTTAAAAGAATAAAAATATTTGTTTGGTCATAGTCTATTTTTTCCTCTATAGATAAACATTTTGGTGTCCCACCAGACCAGGGGATTCACTTGATAAGGACTTTGGTAAATGCTACCCCAAACTGCCAGAGTCAATTACAAACTGCCGAGTATAGCTTACTGGTGTCTCTCACCATCCTATATCAAAAACAGGATTTTAAAAAATGTAATATCTACCATTAACTGACTTCTCTCTCTGGGTTAAGTGACTTTGCCCTATATTTATAAGTCTTTGAAATAAGTCAATCATATATTCACACATATGATAAAAGTTTTGATATATCATGTATCACCCTGAACAAGGAAAAGACATTTGACCAACAGGTAAGCCTCATTAAGGCCATTCTACTTGCAGAACTATTGCCACCAAGCAGCCCTCTTCACTGTCAGTGAAGGCAATGCTTTTTTCCCAAAGACCAGCATTCTGGGGCTGTCTGCCAACAATCCTTGGCTCCTCAGTCACATGGCATGGCACATGGTGGCATCTCCGGGTCTCTCCCTTCTCTTCAGGGTTCCCTTGATGTCCAGCCTCTTGCTTCCTGTGGCTTTCTCTTTCTGTCTGAATTTCACTTCGATTATGAAGGACTTCAGTAAAAAAGATTAAGACCTTCTTAACTGAAGAAACCTCATCAAAAAGTCCTATTTACAATAGGTTCACACCCACAGGAATGGATTAAATTTAAAAACATGATTTTCTGGGATACTTACAGCTGCAAACTACCACAGTGTTTATGGACCTTCCTTGAATACCCAGATGCTATTTTTATTTTATTTTAAAAATATTCACGCTAACATTTATTGAGAATTTACTAGATTATCTGTTTTGTCCTCCTATTTTTTCTGCTAAGGAAACTGGGGCAAAAGGGGTTACACAACTTTCCCAAGATCACAGATCTAAAATGGTGGAGGGAAGACTTGCATTCAGGAGGCCTGATCACAAAACTTGGGCTTTTAACCTCACCCTGTATTTTCCTTCCAATCAGGGAGGGATGTAATGGTTGCAAATCATCACGAAGTTTGTTGATGTGGTAAACAAGAGAGGGAACCCACTGTGCTTGCCTCTCAGTCTATAATAGGAGGTGGTTCTGGCATAAGAAAGGGGAGGGAATGGGAACGGTTCCCAGAAACCTCAGCCTTATTGGGGTTCTTGCTGCTCTAAGGCAACCCAGCCCAGACGTGCACTGTGAGTCAAGCTGCTCAGGATGACAGGATCTTTTCAGTGTCTCTCCAAAGAAAGCAAATGATGTTCCCAATGGAACACTAAGAGCTCTGAGTCACCACTTGACCTGTGGCCGTAGAAGAAGACAAAATAGGACAAGAAATAAGCCAGCAAGATTAATGAGTGCACTTTGACAATCAGGAATGAAAGAGAAGTGAAAGAAGCACACCAGATGGTCTTGGGTTGCATACTTTTATTTTCAGCATGAGAGACAATGCCGGTCGCAGGTGGCCCTCGGTGGCATTGCGGAGTGAGAAGGGCTAAGAAGTTCTCTCCACAATACACACTGGTTTAGTCTGCTAGGCAGCTGAGAGCAATATACCAGAAATGGGCTGACTTTTATAATGGGGATTTATTAGCTTACAAGTTTACATTTCTGAGGCTGTGAGAATGTCCAAATCAAGGCATCTAGGTAATGCTCTCTCCCTGAACACTGGCAGAGGGTGATCCTGGACCCCTCTGTCACATGGCAAAGCATATGTGGTCTGCTGGTCTCTCCTTTCTCTTTTGGGTTTCATTGCTTCAGCTTCTGGTTTCCTCTGGCCTTCTCTCTCTATTCTCCAGTTAGAAAATTAAGACGCACCCTGGGCCACATCTTACTGAAATAGTCTAATCAAAAGGCCTCACCTACAATAGGTCCATACCCACAGGAAAGGATTAACTTTAAGAACATAATTTTCTGGGTCCATCCAGCTTCAAACCATCACACACACCCACACACATATAACTTCACATAAGTTTTCCCTGTTAAGCCTCATTTTCTCCCTTAGATTCTCTAGTGACTACTTAAATAAGTGTTATTTAGATCAGGGGTACTCTCTCTCATTTTCCTTTACCCTGCAGGCCCTCATCTCTAGGGACTCCTATGACAGCATCCTCCTCAGCTCTCCTTGCCCCAACCAACTCCATGATGACCTTGAAATAATACATAACAACAATTGGCATTTACTAAAAGCTTATTACCTAACGTATACACTAGGTAATAGGATAAGCAGGCATCACAACAATTTTATTGTCCACATTTTACAGGTAATGAAACTGAGTTTCAAATGACTTGCCCAAGTTCCAATGCTGTCAGGTTTGAAAGTTCTTCTACCACATTGATATGAGGGGTTTTGAAGCTACATTCTCTTGAGACTTGCCAGTATATGAGCCAAATGACAGACAAGGGTGCTACTCACAGTTCTGTCACTTAGCAGTTGTGGGAATTTGGACAAACTATTTGTCCTCTGAGGGCTCATGTTCTAATCTGCACAACTAAAGAGTTGACTAGATCATCTCCGAGGTCCCATCTATTCCCATGTCCCTACTGTGATTCTAAAGTGTCTATCTGATTTTTAATTAGTTTTCTTGACTAGGAATATACACATGGTATTATGTTCACTAGTTTCCCTCTTCAGAGGCAACTGCTGTTTCTCCTGCCTTCTAGAGAGACTCTGTGCATATGCAAGCGTAAGTGTTATTTCCTGTTTTATTGTTTTTTGTTTTTTCACAAGACATCTCCAGACTTATCTCTCCTGCTCCCCAGTAGGTTAATCTGCCTAGTATAACTTCCTCATTTTACTATTGCATCTTCTTATCTAAATTTGGACATATTTCAGGGTAAAAGGGGTGGGGCTTGGGAGTAAAGCTGGAGAAGCTACAAGAGATAAAGATACAGAGAAGAAAAGGGTGAGAATGAAAAGAAAGCAGCACTAGCAAGCAACTGTGCAGAAGAGAAGAAAGAAGTGAGTGAAATATATTAAAAGCCGAAAGGCTGGGTGAAGGTCTGTCTTTTTTTTTTTTTTTTTTTTTAA
>JAQZBX010055395.1:0-12701 GCA_029593785.1 Cabassous unicinctus | reverse complement strand
AGAGGCTTGGTATTATAATTAAAATAGTTTGGACATCCTGAACCCCTGGAAGCATCTCACAACTTTTCCCTCCCCTAGGGTGCCCCATTCTACACTTTAAACACTGTGCTAGGACACAACTCTGATGTACACAGACATGTAAACAGCAGGCAGAAGAAGTGGGTCCTGGAAGGTAAACTGAAAAAGGTAGAGGTCTAGGAGGAAAACCAGGAAGTGTGGTTTCACAATTCAAGGGATGTGAATGCAGGAGGCAATGGTCACTAGCATCAAATGCTGCAGAAAAGCCAAGTAAAATAAGGAAAAGGGTCCACTGGGTTGAACAAAGAGGTTGTTGGTGAACTAGTTCAGAACTTCAGTAGAGTGGTAGAGGCAGAATCCAGAAACTTATAGAATAAATAACTCATGAAGTGAAGTTCCTGGGAATGTAGGAGGAGGAGATAGAATCCAGAGAACAGGTATGAAGAGATGGAATAGAGAAAAGATAGACTAGAAAAAGCACCTCACACAGCAATTGTGACAGGTAAAAGGATAGCTGTGGATGCACATAGGCTTATGAATGTGGAGGCAGGAAGTAGCTGGAGTTCCTCTGATAGCTTCTATTTTTCTTTGCTGAAAATAAGTAAGTTTGAAAACAATGGAAAAAATCTGAAGTGGCTCTTAGGGAGAAATGGGAAAGACAGCTAACTAGGGAAACAAGGATTGCTTGGCAAAGTTGAAGTCCCACTTGAGGATGGACACTGTAAATATGGAGTGGAAACAATCTACATGGTCTCTCCAGAATTTCAGATTTTTTTTTTTTTTTTGAAGATTTATTTTTCCCCACCCCCTCATTGTTGGCACTTGCAGTTCTGTTCGTCTTGTTTCTTCAGGAGGCACCGGGAACCGAATCTGGGACCTCCGATATGAGAGGGAGGTGCCTAATCCCTTGAGCCACCTCCTTTGTTGTGTCTCTCAATACAGTTTTCTTGTGTCTCGTTGCGTCATCTTGCTGCACCTGCCAATCGTGCCAGCTCGCTGTCTTCTTTAGGAGGCACCAGGAACCGAACCAGGGACCTCCCCTGTGGTAGGCAGGAGCTCAATTGCTTTAGCTACATCTGTTTCTCATTTTTTTTTTTTAAGATTTATTTTTCTCCCCACCCCCTCATTGTTTGCACTTGCTGTGTCTGTTTGTCTTGTTTCTTTAGGAGGCACTGGGAACTAAACCTGAGATCTTCAATGTGGAAGGGAGGTGCCTAATCGCTTGAGCCAGCTGGTTCCCTGCTTTGTTGTGTCTCTTATGTTTTTCCTTGTCTTTTTGCATCATCTTGTGTCAGCTCGCCACGCACCAGCCTGTCCTTTTTAGGAGGCACCGGGAACCTCTGCTCCCTGTTTTGTTGTACCTCTCATTGTTTTTCTTCTTGTGTCTCTTGTTGCGTCATCTTGTGTCAGCTTGCCACACCCACCCGTTGGGCCAGCTTGCTGTCTTCTTTAGGAGGTACCGGGAACCGAACCATGGACCTCCCATGTGGTAGGTGGGAGCCCAACCGCTTGAGCCACCACATCTGCTTCCCCCAGTTTTCTTTTTTAAACCTTTTTCTGAATCAGGATGTTAAGGTCAAGGCTATATTATTATAAAATATAATATATCCCCAGACACTGCAATCGAGATTAAAAAAAAAAAGCAAACAATTTTCTCTCTCTCACACACACATTATATAGCACTGATGATTACATTTCCTTATGGAAAAAGTTCCATAGGAAATTATCATCTCATTACCTATAACCCTCCACGTAATTTTCAACAGAAAGTGGTGAAGCTCTTATTGTTTGGAGTGGAAATTTGTAGGAAAGCAAGAACAGTCCTCAGATAAGGAACTTACTAATATTATTTATATTAAGAATTTATCAATTTTCAGAGTGCAAAATAGTCACCACCTTAATATCGATTAAGAGAACATCCTCAAAGAAATACATTAATAGAGATGGGAGGCAAAGATTTTCTTCTTTAGAAACAATGAGATAATATTTAACAATAATATTTGGGATAATTTGATCTCTTAAAATGATCTCTAGGGAGGTGGGTGTGGCTCAATGGATGGAGCTCCCGTTTACCATATGGGAGGCCCGGGTTTGCTTCCTGGGGCCTCCTTGTGGGGGCGGCCGGCCGGCCCCCGCAGCACGGTGGGCTGGTGCAGCGGGACCTCACAGGGGGAAGGGGGGAAGCGGGTGTGGCTCAATCGATGGAGCCCCCGTTTGCCATGCAGGAGGCCCTGGGTTCGCTTCCCGGGGCCTCCTTGTGAGAGCAGGCCAGCCTGCGCAGCACGGTGGGCTGATGCAGCGGGACCTCACAGCAAGGGGGAGATGGGCAGGCACGGAAGAAGCGCGCAGCGAATGGACACAGTAGGGCACAAGCAGCAAGGGGGGGATA
Source organism: Cabassous unicinctus (assembly GCA_029593785.1). NCBI lineage: Eukaryota > Metazoa > Chordata > Mammalia > Cingulata > Chlamyphoridae > Cabassous > Cabassous unicinctus. The sequence goes on along the minus strand of JAQZBX010055395.1, from coordinate 10,294 downwards.
AATAAATAAATAAATAAATCTTAAAAAAAAAAAAAAGATCTCTATGTAGGTAACATTTACTTAGCATTTACTATGCATAATAACATACAATATATTAGCTCATTATCTCTCAGAAAAACCCTATTAGGTAAGTATTATTCCCATTTATCAATGAGAAAACTGAGGCACAAAATGGTTAAGCAATTTGTTATTGGTCACGTGACTAAAAATGGTGGCTCTGGCATTTGAATCCAAGTAGTCTGACTCCAGATATCACATTTTTATTCTCTGCTACACTGCCTTTTAGGAAATAACAATTTAATGAAATTCCCCAATGTAAAATGCTCATTTGTAATTTCAGGTTGGGAAGCAGAGTTATAACAGATTTTATGAGTAATTCAGTAAAAATGTAGACTTATGAAAAGCAGATATCAAGACACTAAATAAGTTCCTTAGACAAAATTTCCTTCATTAAAAAAATTATCTGGAAATATCTCAAATATACAGAAGTATATAGAAAATAATTACAATTGAACGCTCTTCATATAGCTTGAACAAATTTTAATGTCTTGCCACATTTTCTGCAGATTACTTTTGGTAGAAAATAAAACATTATAGCTACAAATTAACCCTCATTACATTTCCCTCCCTTCCTCCTCTAGCATAATCCCTATTCTGAATTTGGTATCTATCACTTCATTATAGTATTTTACACTTTGTCCTCACGTTTTCATTTTGAAATTTTATACTTATGGTATACATACCATATGCACCTTTCTCAAGTTTTTTTTCTTGAGCTCAAAGTTATGTTAATGAACTCTATCCAAATTAATACATGTACTTTTAGTTCATTAATGTCCACTGTTTAGTATTCCATGTATGACAATTTGTCCAATAACGCAATTTCTTTATCCATCCTCCTGTTAGTGGACATTTGGATTGTTTGACTATTATAAGCAATGCTGTTATGAAATTCTTCTGTGGTCTCATAATTTTGTTTATATATTTATATTAATAATTATGTAATATACAAATATATAAATATAATTTAACAGGCAGTTTAAGAAAACGAGAATACACGTGCGCAAAGCACACAACGAAGAGAGTCATCAGTTTCAAAAATGGTACAAAAGACCATGGGCTGTTCCCAGCAACGTGAGGCTACTTTCGCTAGGAAATATTTGGGGAAGGCTCCATGACAGAAAGACAATTATCGCTACAGTACGAGTTTACACAATTTCAGCCCTTAATTTCTTTTAAACAGTTACCCAATAGTTTCATGTGTGTCCATTCCATTTCGTCAACTAGAGAGTAAGATCCACGAGAACAGCACCAGGCACCAAGGGGAGCCAACACGAGCGTGACCGTGGCGAGTCCGCAGTGGATGCTGCAGCAACCGACCTGTTGGCTGTGCCAGGCCTCCAGAAAGTGACAGCGCGAGGGACGTGGTGGGACACCCAAGGCCTTATCTCGCTTTCCACCTGGAAAGTCAATGGAGGTGAGGAAACCGGGATGGATAGGGGTATAAACACGTGTCTCGAAGTGCTTCTTCACTTTCACGCACAAAGCGTGAAACTAGAAGATGAGGCGTGGGCACCGCCCCCGCCGGACAGTTTCCGGGACTGGCTCTTCCAGTGGCGCCTGTTTGCCTTCAAAGTCTGACGTGAAATTGCGCGGAGCGGCACTGACGGCGGCCATCTTTAATTCGGGCAAAACCCCACCCTCACGTCCCATGGACCATTCCCTTACAGTATCCCCAGGATTTTCACCGACCAACTTAACGCAATTAACCTTAAACGCAATGAGGCCTGGCAATCAGTGACCCCGGTGATGCCAAATCCGGCTAATTTAAAAATGGCGGCTAAACCCGAGTAGCAAAACGGCGCCGATACCGATGAAGTCATGCTCGAAATGGAGAGAAACGGCCGGGGAGGGAAGGGAATAATCTCGCGAGATCGAAGGTAGCCTCCGCTCGGCCCGGAAGCCTCCTCTGAGGAGGCGGGGTGGGGGGGGGCGGAGGAGGGAGCGGGAGTCGGGCAAGAGCCAGGGGAGGAGTCCGCCTATTCTCGCGTGCGTAAGCGAGTCGGCGACGCCGGGCGGCTACGCCGCGGAATCGGCGTAGGCGGCTTTGGAGAATCGGCGGTCTACGCTGCGCCTGAGCTGTCGCGGAGGGGGAGGGGATGTCGGTCAGTGCGAGATCCGCTCCTGCTGAAGAGAGGAGCGTCAACAGCAGCACCATGGGTGAGTCTCAGCTCTGGGCCGCCGGGGCTCGGGGCCTGTGGCTTCGGACTCTGGGGGGCTTTTGCGGCCGTCAGGCCGGGCAGCGGGAACGCCCTGAGGCGAGGCCGGGGGCAGCGGCGAGGGGAGGTCGGGGTGGGGGCGACAGTGGGCCCGGGGCGCGGCGGCGGCGGGCTGGGGGGAGGGGAGGCGGCGGCGGTGACAGTTTGAATTGAATGTGAGGAGAGCCGTGGCGGCGGCATTTCCTGTGTCGCGGCGGGCGGGCCCCGGGAGCAGGGAGACTTGAGCCGCGGCCTCCGCGACGGCCAGGGCAGCTCCAGTAGGGTCGTCTGTGCCCAGCCCTTGCCTTCCTCTGCCCCCTGCCTTCCCTCAGCCTTCTCCCGGGCCCGCCGGCTCTGCTCTCTCCCGCCGGCGGCCGCAGCACCCTGAGCGGAGGTCCCCTCGTGGGGGAGTGGGCCCGGCGTGGAGGGTGGGGATGTGTGTGCGCGCTGGGTTGAGAGTGCTGTGTGGGCCGGCCCGGGGAGGGCGGTGGCGGGGAGGGAGGAAGGAGGATGCACCAGGCGGAGGCTGCGAGTGGAGGCGGCTGCTGCAGCGGCTGCAGTAGCTCCAGCAACCGCGTCGCGTACTTGATTCCCCCTCCCGGCCTCTCGGGGGCTCGGCCCCAAAGGCCAGTGGGTGGCGGGCGAGTTTTAAGTACGGAGGAACCTAACTTGGGGTTTAGGAAAAGGTTCGTCTGGGTAGAGCGCCCCCCCGGAGTAGGGGAAAGTGGTGGGAAGGGTCTCTGGAAAAGGGAGGGAGTGGAGATACGGACTGGTGAAGTTAAAGGAAATTATTTTTTGAAAATATTTAGTATTGTCAGTTATTCTCCTAAGAAGCCCTTTCATTTCCTTTCCTCCCCCACATATTGGAAAAAAGAACAAGGCCATTTCATTCACATTTTCCACTCCTGAGTTCCATTTCATACTGAGTATAGTATGAAATGAGCAACTGAGATTTTTCTCACACGTTTCCGTTTGCTAAGTTACTTTTTGAGAGTACACTGTTTCAAATCAGGGCTTTTATAATATGTAGGGAAAGAATTTGTGACGTCCAGGTGTTTACTTGGTTACTGAAATAACATTACTTTTTTTTGCGAATTTTTTTGTTAAACTTTCAGATTTTTTTTCTTTGCTGTTATTGTTGATGAAATGGAAGGATATCTCCCTGAGTGCCCTTGAAAATCTAAATGAACAGAATATCTAAAAGAAAAGCATTTCACTTGTTTTATGTTAATGTTCAGCCAGTTTTCCCCCTCAAAGTTTATATACAAGTTGGGGAGGAAACTCTTGTTAGGTAATAAGTGTACAGGTATGGATGGAATTTATGGAATCCTGATAGACTGAAGGATGATGCCTTAGCATGGTGTAAGCATTTACTAAGCTGGATCCCTTATTCCGCCAAATAGCAAGGGAAGATGCAAGGGGGGAGGGCAGGAAACCCTTTCTTTCACTCCACCCGGCTGATCAGTGAGTGGGGCTGGAGGAAACAGGGTTGAGTGGCACTATGAAAGAAATGTGGAAGCTACATAGATGGTTTGCATGGTAGCACTGTGCCACTGATGGGACAGTATGATGTAGTCAGGTCCTTTTACTGCATATTTTAGAAATATCACATTTGTTCTTAGGTTAGGCTTTTGTGTTCATGGTAAAGTAGATTTTAATTTATAGAAAGGATATTGTATCTAAGTTTAGTTTAAGAAATTTTGGTTTGGGTTTAAGATATATACATAACTACAGAAAAGGTAGTATTGTCAGATTTTTCCAAAAGTTTGTTATGAAAGTGGTTATTTGGCTTTGCATATTTTCCTGTAGAAATAATCTTAAATCCTTGCTAGAACTTCTGAGCTGGTCTGGGACAAGAGGTTAGGCTATAGCAGCAGCAGCAGCAGCAGCAGCAGCAACAAACAAAACTTTGATGAGGAGGGGGAGTTAGATCTGTGGTTTTCAAGGTCTTAGTAAAGATTGTGATCAGATGAAGGACCAGTCAGAATGAAGATAGTGGTAGAGCAAGTTGATTTCACATTTGTGATAAATTGATGGTATACATATAAACTGTATGTTTTAGTTTCCTGGCTGCTAAAATGAATACCATACAATTATTTGGCTTAACAGGAATTTATTGGCTTATGGTTTCAGAGGCAAAAAGGTTTGCTTCCTCCCTAGGTCCTTATCTAATGGCTGTAATGGCCAGCAATCATTGGGGTTCCTTGGCTTTTCTGTCAAATGGCAGCGTATATGATGGTGTCTTCTTTCTCTTCCGAGTTCTGTTACTTCCATCTTCTTGCTTCTCCTGTGGCTTCTCCTTCTGTGTCCAGTTTGCTTTACTTATAAGGACTTCAGCCATGTTGGATTAAGGGCTATGCTTATTCAGTTACAGTATGACTCAACTTATAACATCTGTTTTGTTTTTGTTTTTTTGTTTTTTTTTGGAGGTAGTGGGGAGGAAATCCAGGATTTTGTATGTGCGAAGCAGGCACTCAACCACTGAGCTACACCCAGACCCCTAATAACATCTTCAAAGGTCCTATATACAAATCAATTCATACCCACAGGTTCGGGATTGGGACCTGAACATGCTTTTTGTTGGGCGCATGAATCATTCCCCAACAATTGTATTTTGGAAATGGTCAATAGAGTATTGTTATCTGACTGAATTGTTGGCTGAGACCCTGTTTCACCTTTTGAACTAATAAGCTATCTTCAATTTTTTATTAGAAATGGAAAAATTTTAACTTTAGCAGTTTATGTGTTTACTAAGTTTTGAGGCAAACTTAACTTTTTATATATGTCTTCTTCTGTACTAAGTTTGGACTGTAAATGATATAAGATTTATTGTACAATGGAAAGTTATGTAGAAAAAGTGTTTTTGAGGAGCAGAATTTTAAGGTAGCATGATTATGAATTTGACTTGCCAGATGAACGCATAATGTTAAATGTAGACTGTTGGACTGAAGAGCAGTGTTTTGCAGACTGCAGATTGCAACTCATTAGTGGGTCTTGAAATCAATTTTATGGATTTCTCCCAATACTTAAAAAAAAGAAGAAAATAGCAGTACATTGCACTTGGTATAAGTATTTTTTTGTTGTTGAATTTTTACAAGTATTATGTATTGTGTTAAGATGTTAATTTTACTTTTTGTTAAGGATCATGTCAAAGACGTTTGAAAAACATGTGGGGGATGTGCATATATGGATATAGGTCAAATCCAAGGCCTTTAGAACTTAGGGGTAGAGGTTGAAGGTCTTGGTGTGAGAAGGGTAGACCTTAATTTAAGGCTGTTAACTGCATGTGGCTTTTCTTATTTTGTATTTATTTGAGGTTTCTGTACTCTTTGTAACCAATGTGGTAAGAGAGATCTGGGGTATTCCTGCTTGGGAAGAGGCCATCCCCAAAGCACAGTAAAAACCAGGGTGGTATCAGAAAAAGAGTTGCATTCAATGGCTGCTGTAGGCCTTGAGGAGAAACGCTTTTTTATTTGTTTTTGCCTTCTCTTGTCTTTTCGCATCATCAGAGTTCTAGAGAGCTTGGTTTAGGGCATAGGCCTAGGTAAAGACGCCTCAGAGGTAGCTTCGCTTGCTTTCAGTGTTGAAAGCCTTAGTCCAGACAAACAAGTCCTTGTGGCTAGTACCTGGTGGAATCTGGCTCTTATTGCTAAGAGAAACGTATTGTAAATGATTTAAAACATGGGCTTTGGTGTCAGATGGGCATGGGTACAAATCCTGGTTTTCTACTTACTAGCTTTATCCTTCAGGCTGGGATGGGGCAGTGCTTTTCAAACTGATTAAGGAATTTTTTTTTTTTTAAATTTCCAACCCATTGTGCAATGATATATTGTAAAATACAGTATAACTACTGCAAAAATAAAAATGAAATGAAAAATGAAGAAATAAAAAGAGTTAATATAATCCTCATTTTTTATTAGTCCCAATAGACATAAAATTGCTATAAAAATGTCCATTTTTGTGCTTTCAGTTTCTATACTTCTCTGATATAAACCCATAAACAGTTCACAGACTGGCTCGCTGGTCCACAGACCACACTTTGAATAGTCTGTGTTCAAAAAACCCTAAAAATCTCAATGAGGGTGGCTAAATATGAAGTCTTGTATGTCTTGCTTAGGTTTGTACTTATTCTTTAGGCCAGCGCTTCTTAAACTTTGCCTTAAAGGACCTATAAAGCAGGGGAGCGTTAATAAGTACTCCCTGCGGTTGGAGGTATAGCCTGAGGCTACTCCTGTTTACATTTTGTTGTTTTGTTTTGTTTTGTTTAATAATCTTAGGCATTCATGTGATGTTTGCATTTTATTCTATATTTCTTTGCTTTATATAAAACATAAAAATGATCCCCCTCCTCCTTCCCCACCAATTAGAAATTGTTTTGTTTACCTCTGGGGCCACTATTGAGTCCGTTTGGTAGCTTGAGAAGCATGGTTTCTCAATCTTGCAACTATTGACATTTGGAATTTTATAATTTTTTGTTGTAAGGGGCTGTCCTATGCATTTTAGAAGTGAAAGAAATGGCTGTGAAATATTAGGGCAAATGTAGAATATCTGAGCTATCTGGCTTGAATGGATGGATGAATGGTACCATTTCTTGAAACAGGAAGTTTAAAACATGAATTTGAGAGTCCTGGAGAACATTCTAGAGTGGAATACTAGGAGAGCTATCTAGGATGGTAAATAGACATATTTAAGATTATTGTAAATTCATTAATTTGTGCTTTGAAATTTTACATTTAGCAAGTGAATCTGCCATCTTGAGCAAAAACTGTAATTTGGTAAATTTGTTCTTACTGTTTTTGAAAGACGTGATATTTTGGATTTAGTGAGCAGAGTTGAAGGAAATTGGAATGTTTGTTCAGCACCATCACCTTGTGAAACTTCCGTGTCCTTCAGAGTTAGATAGACTGAGGTCACCAATTTCTTGAGTAGTACTAAAATGTTTGTTTATTTAAAATTTCTACTGGTACATTTCAAAGCAGTAACTGTTTCAAACTAAGGGTTATTCTACAGTTTCTTAGCACAAATGACACTTTGTATCTTTATTCAAATTGTCCATTCAAATTTTAGTCCCAGTTCTTTTTGAGGAAGATCTTGACATACATTGTCAATCAGTTTTAAAGAATACTATAAATATTTTGAGTAAGACCATTGTTTGTGTAAGAGGAGGCAAAATCCTCATAGTAATTTTATCTTAATGTTTTCTGTTTATACTATTGTAAAAAAAAATAATAGCACCATCTCATTTGTTACACTTAACATTCTAGTGATCTATACAAGGAAAATTTTTCCAGTAACTAATATACCAGTCAGGCATCAACCATTTAAACCATTTTTAATTAAAAAGAAAACATTCAGTGAATAAACATAGTTACTTTTATATGGTTAATTTAAACAATTGACGAGAAGTAAAAAAAAAGACCATTTCAACCACTCCAGGTTAATTTGAGCTTTTTCTTAATTGCATGTATTTTTTCATGGTTGTAATTAGTGGTGTATTAGTGGTTAGTGGTTCTAACCCTCATCAGACATTGGAAACACTTGCCACACTTAACACACATGACATATGGGCTTGTTAATTCACTAGATGGGAGGAAAGCCCCAGAAATTTGTTTTTAAATATTCTGGATAATTCTGAAGAACAGCCAGGGTTGAGAACCTCTAATGTGTATTATATTTTAAAATATAATATATGTAAAAGTACTTTGTTATTAATAGCTAATTTTACACTTAATTGTTCAATATTCAATGTGATTTTTGATGTACTAACCCATATACAAGTTCTTTTTAAATATGTATATAAGTTTCCAATGTTGACAGCATAATTGACCTAGCCATTTTATTTTGGGGGGCATTTCAAAGTTTAACTATTTTAGAGTTATAAAGAGAAAAGTATGTTTTAACAATCTCCATCCCCTTCCCTTTATTTTCTTGGGTATTGGTTCACTTTAATTTTCGTTTCTTCCATTGCTGAAGAGAGGTGTTTGTTTATATATAAACTCATTAGCTTCCCTACTTCTAGTAGAATACAATGAACTTGGTGACTTAATAATCACCATCAGGAACATTTGGTTTTGTGTTGTGGCTAATTATGTGAAACTATTGACTAATACGATATATATTTTAACTAAACATAGCTTTGCTCATTTTTCTGCTGTCATGGATGTACACACTTCCTTCTGTCTTTGAAGTTTGTAGTTTTCTAGTTTGCTATTAAAAGTCTTTGTGTTTTTAATTGCTCAGGTTTTTATTTCCTGTTTCATTTCTTTGAGTCTGCTATCTGTTAAGCATTGAGCTAGATTTCCATTTCTGGTTCCAAGTTATGTTCTATATAATTGGTGTCTTGGACAAAAAGGAAATAAACTTAAGTAGGAATGCCTTCTGTACCGTGGATGTATAAAATAGTGTTAATGTGTAAATAGAAAAGAACTACCAAGACCAAAATATGTAGGTCATTGTATGATTTACAAAAACTGTAGATGCTCAGAGGATAACTCTACATGTCTAGGATTGTCCCCATTGCTGGAAAGGGTGACTTGAGTAGTAAACACTTTAAGTTTGGAGAAATGAGAACTTGGCATGAAAGGGTGACAGTGATATTAGATAGAACTAGTCAATTCCATGTTGGGTTCTGTACTAGAATGTAAAAATTGATCTTATATAGGACAATTAGGAGTTACTTTAGGAGATGATTAATTCAGTGGTGAGACAAGAAAGAACTAGAGTGACTTAGCTGGCAAGTGGACTACCAAAAATACTTTGTGTTTGAGCATGGAGCTGTATTGTTACAAAGATAATTACATAAACATAGCCCCTTTATTTATTTTTTAAAATAAATTTTCTTTAACTTTTTAAAAGTTTTGGAATACTTTCAAACTATAGAACAGTTGAATACAAACTCTATTTTGTCACATTTGCTGTATCATCCTATCCATCTGTCCATCCATCCATCCATTAGTCCATTTTCTGAAAACTTGAGTGTAGGTGGTATATATCATACTCCTTAAACACTTAATACTGCCATGTATATTTCCTAAGGACAAGGATAGCCACTTATGTAACAATCTTACATGCAGTTATCAAGTTCAAGAAATTTAACATTGATATGAAGTTTACAGTCTATATTCCAATTTTTTCATATGTCCCAGTGATATCCCTTTGAATCTTTTCTTCTCCCTTGCTAGATTCTATCTAGGGTCATGTCTTGCATTTAATTGCCATTGTCTCTTTAGTTCCTTCCTTCCTTCCTTTCCTTCCTTTTCTTCTCTCTCTCTCTCTTTCAGTTTAATTGTGGAAATGTATACAAGGTAAACATTTCCATCTCAACCACTCCCAAGCATGCCATTCAGCGGGATTAATCATATTTACAATATTGCTGTACCCTCATCACCTACCATTGCTAAAACTTTTCCATCTCTCCAAACAAACTCTACACCTATTATGCATTAACTCCCCATCACTCTTTTTTTTTTTTTTTACCTTATTTTGTACATTGAAAATATAAACAAATATAAGCAATTAAAAACTAAAAAGTAAACACAGATGAATAAATATATACATTTCTCAATTAAATGTAATGGATACATGTAAATTTTTTTTGAATCAAACAATATGTTACACAATATATTTGGTTCATAGTACCGCGTTCATACAGTATTTGTCCTTTTGTGTCTGGCTTGCTTCACTCAACATAATGTCCTCCAGGTTCATCCATGTTGTCATATGCTTTATGACTTCATTTCTCCTTACAGCTGCATAATATTCCATCATGTGAATAGACCACAGTTTGTTTATCCATTCATCTGTTGATGGACACCTGGGTTGCTTCCAACTTTTGGCAATGGTGAATAATGTTGCTATGAACATCGGTGTGCAGATGTCTGTTCGTGTCACTGCTCGCAGTTCTTCTGGGTATATACCCAGTAGTGGTATTACAGGGTCACGTGGCAAGTCTATATTCAACTTCTTTAGGAACTGCCAAACACTCCTCCATAGTGGTTGTACCATTCTGCATTCCCACCAACAGTGAAGAAGTGTTC
>JAQZBX010055394.1:0-18429 GCA_029593785.1 Cabassous unicinctus | reverse complement strand
TTTTTTTTTTTTTTTTTTTGATTTGGTCCATGTTTTATTATTTCATTTTTAAATCAAAGTTAAAATATAATATGGATTAAAGAGACAAAATCTCTTCAAAGTTTATTGCAGTAAACTTTGGGTAGCAATTCTCTACCTCCATATTCCCCACTCATTTACCACTCCTCAGAAATAACCATTTTCAGTCCTTTTAGCTATTGTTTTAACTAGCCCAAGAAGACAGAACAGCTCAGGGGAAGAATTCCTGCCTACCAAATATGAGGTCATGGTTCAATTCCTGGCTATTCTTTGAGAAGTGATTCATCAGGTTATCAGGCATCCAGCTGAAACTTTATGACTGGGAACATATAGACATTTTCTTTGTATTAGCTTTTCTTGGATCTCTTATTTTTTAAAAAAGTTTCCTTTTCTTTTATTTCCTTTACTTTACACACTAAAACCCAGTTCAAAACCAGCAGGGGGCGGGCTGCAGGGTGAATGATTGAGGAACACCAGCAGCCTGAGAAGATCCTTAGAGATTGAAGAGAGAAGACTGTTTTTCCTTATTATTATTTTTTCTTCTGTTTCCTTGTTTTAAAAATATGAGTTGTTGTTGTCTTATTTCTTGCTTGTTTTGTATCCCCCTCCTTTGTTTCTCTGCTTGTTAATTTTTGGTTACTGATTTATTCTACCTAAGTTATTTCTTTGCACTCCTTCATCTTTGTATCTTTTGTTCTCTGTTGTTGTTCTTTCATTCTACCTCATTTATTTGGTCTCCAGTTTTTCTTGTTTGTGTTTCTCCCTTTCTTCTTTTTTCTCTGTGCACTTTCTCTTTTTTACTTTTTTCTTTCACTCTTTTCTCTTTTCTTTTACCCTCTTCTCACCAGTCCAGACTTTTAATTCAGTCTATATAATTTTTCTCTATTCTGTTTCTTGTTTCATTGTTTATATTCCACTTTCATAACCTTATTCCTCTGTGCTTCTTACTTGCGTTAATTTTTCAATTTCCTAGGGTTTGTATGGTTGCTCTCCTACCTTTTGCTATTATCATTACTTAAATCTTTTTGTCTTCCTGTCTCTTTCCTTATCTCTGGTCTTATTTTTTTTCTTTCAAAGGAACATAAGCAGAACTCTCTCATAAAAATTGGCTGAGTGGGGGCAATATCTTGCTCAAGTGAGCTTTTTTGGGAATCCACAGAGTAGGAGGCTTCAGGGCATTGATCTGGAGGGAGCAGGACAAAGAGATAAATTCCTCAAGGTGCAGCTGGCTTGATTCTTGGTTGCTGTGTTTCCTCTTCCTTGATTTCCCCTTTTGTGTATACCGATTTTGTATACAAAAATATCTCTTTTCCTTCTTTCATTTTTCTATCTTTTGCTTTTTGTTGTTCTTACATTCCACCTCTTTCTGTTTAGTCCTTTTCTGGTTTTTATTTCTATCTCACCTATCTTGTTTTCATTCTTTTATTAACTTTTTTTCATTTTGTCTTTTCTTTTCACTTTCCCTCACTCCACATCATTCTGGCCTTTTATTCATTCTATATATTTTTCTCTATTTGGTTTCCCATTTCATTGTTGATACTCCACTTTTTTATTCATATTACTCTACACTCCTTACATGAGTTAAATATTCAGTTTCCAAGGCCTTATATGATTCCTCTTCTAATGATTAGTATTATCATTACTCTTATCCATTTTCTTCTCTTACCTCTTTCACTTTCTCTGGCCCTATTTTTTTCCTTCAAGGAAACATAGACAACAGCAATGAAATAGGATAAGAAGAACAAAGTGTCAAAGAGAAAACTTAACACACACATAAAAGCAGCAATTAAATAACACCCTAGAGTAAAGGGAGAAGCTAATCAAATGAATAAACACAACAAGATCAAAAGGTGACCAGACAGCAACAAAAAATTACAAACCATACTAAGAAAAAGGAAGACATAGCCCAGTCCAATGCACAAACTAAAAAACAAGAAAAGATACAGAACATTGAACAACTAATCAAAGCTGTCCAAATGAATATCATGGACCAGCATAATGAAGTGAAGGAAGAGATTAAGGACATTAAGAATACAGTGGGAGAACATACTGAAGAAATTGTGAACATACGTAAAAAGATAATGGACATGATGATGATAAAGGGCACAATCCAAAAAATCAAAAAGACACTGGAAGAGCATAACAGCAAATTTGAACAGGATGAGGAAAGAATTAGTGATCTGGAAGACAGTACATCTGAAATCAAATAGATAGTAGAACAGGCAGATAAAAAGATAGAAAAAATCCAGCAGGGAATTAGGGATTTGAATGACAATACAAAACACACAAACATACGCATTATGGGCATACCAGAGGGAGAAGAGAAGGGAAAGGGGACAGGTAGACTGTTGGGGGACATAATGGCTGAAAACTTCCCAACCTTATTGAGGGAGATGGATGTACGTGTCCAAGAAGCACAGCACACCCCAAACAGTATAAATCCCAACAGGCCTACTCCAAGACATATACTCATCAAACTCTCCAATGTTCAAGACAAAGAGAAAATACTGAAAGCAGCAAGAGAAAAGAGAACCATCACATACAAGTGAAGCTCCATAAGATTATGTGTTGATTTCTCATCTGAAACCATGGAGACAAGAAGGCAGTGGTATGACATAGCTAAGGTATTAAAAGAAAAAAACTTCCAGCCAAGAATTCTCTATCCAGCAAAGTGGGCATTCAAAACTGATAGAGAGTTCAAAATATTCACAGATAAACAGAACTGAAGAGACTATGCCAATAAGAAACCTGCCCTTCAAGAAATACTAAAGGGAGTGCTGCAGGTTGAAAGGAAAAAACAGGAGAGAGACAGTTGGAGGAGAGTGTAAGAACAAGTAAAAAGACAAAAAGAGAAATAAAAACAACATATGACATACATAGACCAAAAGAAAATATGGCTGATGTAAGTAATTTCCTGAGAATAATAACACTGAATGTTAATGGATTAAACAAACCAGTCAAGAGACACAGATTGGCAGAATGGATAAGGAAATATGATCCATCTATATGCTGTCTACAAGAAACCCACCTTAGACCCAGGGATTCAAGGAGGCTGAAAGTGAATGGTTGCAAAACAATTTTATAAGAAAACAATAATCAAAAAAGGGTGGGAGTAGCTATACTAATATCAGACAAAATAGACTTTAAATACAAAACTATTGTAAGAGACAAAGAAGGACACTATATATTAGTAAAAGGGGTAATCATTCAAGAAGAAAGAACAATCATAAACATTTATGCACCTAACAGGGCATCTCACAATACATGAAGCAAACACTGGAAATACTAAGTGGAGAAATAGATGCTTCTACAATTGTAGTGGGGGACTTTAATACAACATTATCACCATTAGACAGAACATCTCAACAGAGAATCAATAAAGAAGCAAGGCTTTGATTAATACATTAGAGGATCTGCATCTAATAGATATATACAGAATGTTATACCCAAATACAGTGAAATATACATTCTTCTTGAGTGCACATGGCTCATACTCCAAGATAGACCATATGCTAGGCCACAGAAAATATCTTAATGATTTCAGAAAGATTGAGATTATACCAAGTAATTTCTCTGACCACAATGGAATGAAATTGGAAATCAGTAAGGGACTGAGAACCAGATTAGGCACAAAGGTATGGAAGTTAAACAACACACTATTAGACAAACAGTGGGTCAAGGAGGAAATCTCAAAAGAAATCTGTAACTACCTTGAAACGAATGAAAATGACAACACAGCATATGAAAACCTATGGGAGGCAGCAAAAGTTGTACTGAGAGGAAAATTCATACCCATGAATGCACATACCAAAAAAGCAAAAAGAGCTAAAATAGAAGACCTAACTGAACACCTGGAGGAATTGGAAAAAGAACAACAAACTAACCCCAGGGAAGCAGAAAGAAGGAAATAACAAAGATTAGAGCAGAACTAAGTGAAATACAAAATAAGAAAGCACTAGAAAAAATAAACAAAACCAAAGCTGGTTCTTCAAGAAGGTCAATAAAATTGATAAACCCTTAGCTAGACTAACAAAGAAAATAAGAGAGAAGATGCAAATACACAAAATAAGAAATGAGGAAGGGGATATCACCACTGACCCTACAGAAATAAAGAGTGTCATAAGAGGATACTTTCAAAAATGATATGCCAACAAGAAGGATAGTTTAGAGGAAATGGAAAAATTCCTAGAAACACACAAGCAGCCTACATTGATGAAAAAAGAAATTGATGAACTCAGCAGACAAATTACAAGTAAAGAGATATAATCAGTCATCAAAAACCTCCCAACTAAGAAGAGCCCAGGACCAGATGGCTTCACAGGTGAATTCTACCAAACATTCTGGAAAGAACTAACACCAATCCTGCTTAAGCTCTTCCAAAAAATAGAAGTAGAAGGAACATTGCCTAACTCATTCTATGATGCCAACATTACCCTAATACCAAAACCAAACAAAGATGCCACAAGAAAAGAAAATTACAGAACAATCTCTCTAGTGAACTTAAATGCTAAAATCCTCAACAAAATACTTGCTAATTGCATTCAACAACATATCAAATGAATTATACACTCATGACCAAGTGGGTTTCATCCCGGGCATGCAAGGAGGGTTCAACATAAGAAAATCAATCAATGTAACACACCACCAAAACAGATAGAAAGAAAAAAATCACATGATCATCTCTATAGACAAAGAAAAAGCATTTGACAAAATACAGCACCATTTCCTGATAAAAACACTGCAAAAGATAAGAATAGAGGAAACTTTCTGGACATAATAATGGTTATATATGAAAAACTCACAGCTAACATAATATACAATGGTGAAATCCTAAAAGCTTTCCCTAAGATCAAGGACAGGAAAAGGATGCCCACTATCACTGCTCCTATTTAATATTGACTTAGAAGTACTTGCTTGATCACTGAGGCAAGAAAAAGATATAAAGGGATTCAAATTGGAAAGGAGGAAATAAAAATTTCACTATTTGTAGACAACATAATCCTATACACAGAAAACCCTAGAAATCTACAACAAAGCTTCTAGAACTTATAAATGAGTTCAGTAAAGTTACAGGCTATAAGATCAATGTTCAAAAATCAGTAGCATTTCTGTACAACAATAATGAGCAATCTGAGGAGGAAATCAAGAAAAAAAATACCATTTACAATAGTAACTAGAAGAATCAAATACCTAGAAATAAATTTAACTAAAGATGTAAAGGACATATACAGAGAAAACTACAGAACACTGTTAAAGGAAATCAAAGAAGACTCAAATAATGGAAGAATATTTCCTGTTCATGGATAGGAAGACTAAACATCATTAAGATGTCTATCCTACACAAACTAATCTACAGAGTTAATGCAATCCCAATAAAACTCAATACAGCATTTTTTTCTGAATGGAAAACTAACTACAAAATTCATTTGGAAGGGTAAGTGGCCCCAAATAGCCAAAGATATATTGAAAAAGAAAAATATAATTGGAGGAACCACACTCCTGGACTTTAAAACCTACTGCAAAGCTAAAGTGTTCAAAACTGCATGGTATTGTCACAAGGATAGACATACCAACCAATGGAACTGAACTGAGAGTTCTGATGTACACCCTCGCATATACATTCATATGATATTTGACAAAGCCACCAAACCCACTCAACTGGAAGAGAATGGCCTCTTCCACAAATGGTGCTTGGAGAACTGGACATGCATATCAAAAAGAGTGAGAGAGAAACACCATCTCACACCTTATATAAAAATCAACTCAAGATGGGTCAAAGATCTAAATATAAGGGCCAAAACCATAAAGACCTTTGGAAGATAATGTAGGGAAGCATCTACAGGACCTTGTAAAAGGAAATGGTTTCATGAACTTCACATCCAAAGCATGAGCACCGAAAGAAAAAATAGTTAAATGAGATCTCTTCAAAATTAAAACTTTTGCACCTCCAAGGATGTTATCAAGAAAGTAAAAAGGCAGCCTACCTAATGGGAGAAAATATTTGGCAACCATATATCTGATAGCAGCCTAATATCCAGCATATATAAAGAAGCCCTATACCTTGAAAATAGAAAGACAATCCATTTAAAAAATGGGAATGTGACTTGAAAAGACACTTCTCCAAGGAAGAAATACAAATGGCTAAAAAGCACATGAAAAGATGTTCAACATCACTAGCTATTTGGGAAATGCAAATCAAAACTACAATGAGATACCACTTTACACCCATTAGACTGGTGGCTATTCAATAAACAGAGGACTATAAGTGTTGGAGAGGATGTGGAGGAATGGGAACCCCCACCCAAAGCTTATGAGAGTGTAGAATGGCCCAGCCATTATGGAGGACAGTTTGGTAGTTCCTCAAAAAACTAAGTATAGATCTACCATATGATCCAGCAATTCTACTGTTGGGTATATACCCAGAAGAATTGAAAGCAAAGACACAAACAGATATATGCACATCAATGTTCATAACAGCATTATTCACTATTGCCAAAAGTTGGAATTGACCCAAATGCCCATCAACAGATTAATGGATAAACAAGATGTGGTACATACATACAATGGCATATTACTCAACTGTGAGAAGGAATACAGTGCTAACACATGGGATAACTTGGATGAATCTTGAGGACCTTATGTTGAATGAAGCAAACCAGGCATTGAAGGATGAACATTACATGACCTCACTGATATGAATTAAGCAAATTGAGCAGACTCAAAGAGCTGTTGTCTGAAAGTTAAGTTTATAGGAAATAGAAAGGGAGAAAAAGGTTGTGAGTCAATACCCATATGGATGTAATCTATGTTAAGCTGAAGGTGGGTAGTTGTTCATTGAAGGGATATGACAGGGGGGTAGTGATATTATTGGATTGAGTGGTGTAGGTTTGACAGGTGGATAGATTGGGAAGGGTGGGTTGGAAGGCCCAGGAAACTGGGGGGGAGTGTTGGGAGAGGGACCAGGTGAACACTGGGAATTTGTGGGTATTTGGTTGAAAGTACAATGTTGACAATGTTCTTATGGCAATATGACAAGGAAGGGTTACTGGTTTAGGGTGTTGGTTGGAGGGCATTTGGGACAGGGCACACCTGGAACAGGCTTCTAGAGAGTGTGTGAGTGATCATTTTGTCATAATGTATTGTATCAGTGGGTGGAGACCCACATAATGGCGAGGAAGTATTGGACTCCCATCCTGAGGAGGACCAATTTGTTCACAAACAGAGGGGTGGGAGTCTCTCAAGAGCATGAGCAGTTCCTAATAGGGGAGGGCAAACCAGTGTGTCAAGACTTCAGTGTTGTTGCAAGTAACTATGAATATTGTCATCCAAGGACTGAAGCCAGGTGGTCCCCATGGGCCCCGAGGGGAGGGGAAGGGAGGAATAGAATAGATCATATTGGGGGTATTTAGTGAGCAATGGAATTGTTCTACATGATCTTGCAATGATGGGCACAGGCCATGTTAAATAGCATTAAAATTTATAAAAGTGTATGGTATAAAATGTAAACCATAATGTAAACCATTGACCATGGTTAGTAGCTATGTTTCACTATTTGTATATTAGTTATAAGAAAAGTACCAACCACATATAAAATCATATTAATACAGGAAGGGGAAAAAGGGGGAGGATGTTGGGTATATGAGAGTCCCCTGTATTCTGTATGTGACTTTATTGTGAACTAAAACTTCTTAAAGAACAAAATGAAAAAAAGTAAGACACTGGGGAATAAATAGAAGAAAATCCCACTGTACATAAAGGACACCAGATATTACAGTGATGAAAGGCAAAATGTCAAAAAAAAATTTAAAATATTTTTCATTATTTTTTAATATCCCTATCTTTTGATTGTATTTTATTTTTAGTTTTTAAAAATTTTTATGTATTTTCTTTCTTCTCTTTAAACCTATCATTATTATTTCATTTTCCTATTAATTGAATTTGGCTATTTTAATGGCTTCATTTTTGAAGAGGCTTTGGATCACAGAAGGGTTACAACTGGGACAGGGGAAGATCTTTAGTGTGGGGTGTCAGTCATGGGGAAACACATGGAAGGAAGTTCACCTGGGCATGCATATAAGGTATATAAATATGTTCAAATGTTCACGGGACATTGTCACAGTGGGTGGAGACTCACACAATAACTGAGAGAATATTGAATTTCCATCCTGGAGAGCTCTGTCACATTCCCTAATGGAGCAACAACTGTCCCCCATGTGCTGGGGCAATGACTGGCAAAGGAAAATGATCCATTGATAGGTCCTTGATATTGGCAACTATGCTTATGAGCCTTTGCTCTCGAAATTGAAACTTAGCCTATTGTTGTGGGGTGCCTAAGAGTTGCCTCCTGAGAGCCTCCTTGTTGCTCAAATGTGGCCTTTTTCTAAGCCAAACTCAGCATATAAATGCATTACCTTCCCCCCAGCTTGGGACATGACTCCTGGGGATGAGCCTCCCTGGCACCGAGGGAATTACTACCAAGCACCAACTAGCAATGCAACTGGAAAAAGAACTCGAATTAAAGAGGGAAAAGGTAAAGATAAATGAGTTTATATGGCTAAGAGACTTCAAAGTGAGTTGGGAGGTCATTCCAGAGGTAAAGCTTATGCATATCTCAGCAGGATCTCATAGAGTGCCAGAATAGACACTACCCCAAATAGTGAGGCTCCAAAGGGCTCTGGAGACACCCAGGTCCCACAGTCAGGGCAGATAGCTCCAGAGTTTGGGCCCTACTTTGGAGTTTGATCTCCTGAGGGTGACAGAGATGGACTCAGTTATGGTTTTCCTACACAGGGCTCATCTGTCCCTTCTGTTTGAACCTATACTTGGTGCTGGAGTTGGTAGGTGTACATCCAAGAAACTTAAATCTTTGGGCAGTCCATGTGCCAGCTGCTTTCTGAGCTTCAGCCGAGTTGCTACATCTACTCTCCATTTCACATGATAACTAAAAAGGATAACTAAAAAGGAGGTGAGGATGGACAACAACCATACCAAGGAAATGAGAGAGCCTGCAACTGCAAGCAAGAGAATCCCATCCATCATGTGTATGGAATTAAAGCCTCTTCTCAGTTAGAGGAGGAGTGGACATCATCGTTCCAGAATCCTCAGGATTGGGGAATGAACTATGGACTAGAGTGGACTTACTGGTATTCTACTATAGACTTATTATGATTCTATGAATGGAAGAAATTACAACATTGATCTGGAGACAGTGGCCACTGGAGGCTCTGAGGGCAAGTAGAGGGAAAACAGGAGCATATTCGGGACTTGGGAATCATCCTGAATGACATTGCAATGACAGACATAGGCCATTATATATCTTCCCATAACCTACAGAACTGTTTGGGAGAGAGTGTAAAGTACAATGTAAACTATAATCTATGGTCAGTGGCAATGCCCCAAAATGTGTTTATCAAGTGCAATGAATGTACCACACTAATGAAGGATGTTGTTTTTGCGGGAGGTATGGGGAGTAGGGCATATAGGAATCCTTATATTTTTATGTAACATTTATATAATCTAAGTATCTTTAAAAAATAAAAATATATATTTAAAAAATAACACCACAATTTGGTGTTGTGAGAAAAAAAATTGAATTTAGTAAATCACAGTTTAACACTTTCATACACTTCAGATTTTATTTGTGTGGGAACTCCCTTTTTTCTTTTCTTAATATGTAACACAAATATAAGATTTCTATGTATATGCTATCAGTTGTGTACAACAATCTTCCGAGGAATCGCATATGTGCAAATATTTTGCTTCTTGTAAAATGTAGTCTTCAAGGTTGAAATTTTGGTAAATTTTTAAAATTGGACTACATTATTTATTGTAGTTGTTTATCTCTTAGCATTCAAAAACATGGGATTTCCTCATGGAAAATAGAAATTTGAGCATTGCAGAAATTTATAATCAGTACATATCTTAGGTATGTTCATTTCTATGTATCTATCCCTATTTTTTCATCACAGTCAGTGAAATAAATGCAAAATTCACTTTTAACTACTTTTCTTAGTTTGCCTATAAAATATATATTTTTTGCATTAAAGAAATTACCTCCTTTAAAATATCAAGAAAATGTGCTATAACTTAATGATTTCATCTTAGATTGTTAGATTGGAAGATACAAAATATCAGAAACTTTTACAACTTCCACAACAGCTTCTGACACCAACTGCAAATACCGCAGTAACTCAATTCTTACTCTAACTATGTGGAGTTAGGCCAGACTCCACAAGTTAAGGACAATCCTGTACAAGATTGCCCTGCAGGCATCAGTCACAAGTTTGGGAACTCAGGCCACCTGCACTTCTAACCAATTGGCTACAAATTTGGGGTTCCCACCAAATCAGGTTTGATAATTAAAACAACACATAGAACTAATTGAAAGTGTCATACTTATGACTGTAGTTTTATTATTATAGTAAACTTGTATGAATGAGAAGAAGCCAAAAAATGAGAAATCTGGGAGTATCTCAAATGTTAACTTCTATGTCCTCTCTACATGGAGTCAGAAAATATCACCCTCCCGGCACTAGGACTTTTTTTTTTTTCAGTCATGGAAATTCCCACAAGCTTCAGGTGTCCCAAGTTCATATGGTGACCCAGAGGTGAAGGAGGGGCGCTGATGTGGGCTGATAAGGGCTGATATGGGCTGATATGATGTAGCTCCAACCCTCAAATCACATGATTGGTCTTACTGGTGTGGCCAGTGCTCACCCTAAGGCAGCAGGTGTGGTTGACCCCATTCTGTATTTACTAGTTGGGGTCCTAGAGGAAATTTGGAATTTCCTCTATCACAGGAAATTCCAAAGACTCAGAGGTTGCTTCCCCAGGAACTGGGGAAAAAACAGCCAAGTTGTTCACTATACTACAGAAGAGAACAGAGAAGGTAACGAGCCAAAATTCAACATAGGGAAAAATCCCTCCCCTCCACCATCCAACTGCATGTATTTTGTCTAGCCTCTACTTTAACCTTTTATATGATGTAGAAATGAGTAAACCATGGATTATTTTATCATATCATTTGGATAAATATAGTTATTCCACAATATCGTTCTTGTATTTAGCTAAAAGCTTTCTTTCTCTTCCACTTATTGGTCCTAGACCTTTATATAATTATATAAGTGCCCCAAGTGTAATGAAAATCTATGTCCACAAAACGACTTTTACATGTTCCTGGCAGCTTTATTTATAATAGATAAAACCTGGAAACCACTCAAATGTCTACAAACAATAAATCAATAAACAATCTGTGTAATATCCATACAGTGAAATGCAATTCAACAACAAAATGGAATGAATTATTGATAAATGAGCAGCATGAATGGATCACAAAGATATTATGTTGAACAAAAGAAACCAGATGCAAAAATACATGCTTATCGTTCCACTTATGTGAATGATAAGAACAGGTACTCTATGATGATAGAAGTAAGACAGAGGTTTCCTCTGGGACTAAGGAGAAAATAACTGGCAAGGGAACAAATGAACAACTTTATGGGTCATAGCATTTGTTGCATAACTTTTCTTGGGTGTTGATTACATGAATGTATCCTGTTGTCAAAACTCAGCAAATCAAACACTTCATATTATTACATTTTATTACATGTAAATTATATCTCAATAAAAATTAAAGAGTTTTAAAAGCTGTGCTATTGTAATCATATTCAGTATTGTTCTTTTCTCTTTTAACAAGCATAACAAACATTTTTCATTTATATGCTCAACTTGATATCACCACAGTAGACAGGGATGGGATCACATCAGCTTTGTTAATGTAATATGATTCTTTCCCTTCTTCCTAATACACAGGCACACAAACATTTAAAACTCACTAGAGTTAATTGTGTCTGAAGCAAAGTCAGGAAAATGGGACAATTAGACCTCACCCCAAGGAATGTGGGGCCAAAGCTAGGAGAATGATTGAGTTTGTCTGTATGATGGACTATAATGAGGAAAAATATTCTGTAAGAGTTGCTCTACTCTGCCTGGGAAGTTGCAGTAGGAGAGGAAGTCATTTTATAGAGAAAATGAGAGAGAAGAATGAAATAGAGGTCCAGAGAAGCATAGATAAAGAAGAGGGTGGGAAGTCCTATTAGGTTCCTTGCAGCTTTCTTTTCTGTTCCATCCGTGCTGTTTAGGACAGTGGCTAAGAACTCTGACTTGGGAAATCAACTGTCTGTGTTTATATATTACTTCCTTATCTCAGTAAAATATAAATCTGGTCTCTCTCCAAATCACTATATTTTCACCTATAAAATTGTTATTAGGATAGTAGCTAATAGCAGGTGCATAGAGTTTTTGGAGAATTAAATGAAGTCTCAAAGTCTTAAACATAATGCTGCTTATTGTGGTATCTTAAATGTCTAAATGCTTAATCACTTACTGTGGTCAGTAGAAATACTTCAGTGGCTTTTCGTGGAAGCCACTCTGATAAAAGATGTTGTGCTGGCTGATATGGGGATAACATAAGATATTTAATATTTATCCCGCTTTGAAGAACTAATAGTAGAGTACATTTCTGTTCATATCAATCAATAAAAGTTATATCGGCACATTTTGATTGATGCCTCATATATATCATATAAAAATATCATCCATATGCTGAATAAAGCATTAAAAAATCAACAACCACTCTCAATAAAATGTAATGAGCAGTAAATTCTTAACAACTTCTCAAAGGTCAGAGATACTTAAAGAAGCATGCTGCAGCTGGAAGCTGCCAATATCAAACTTGAATCTCAGTCCAAACTACTTCAGTATTTGCTTTTTAGGAAAATCAGTCAAATGTAATATCGTCATTTAGTCACATAAAACAAAGAGAAAAAAATGTTAGATGAAAGATAACCTTTCCAGAACAATGCTAAAACTAATCAAATTTATCATGATGAGTGATTTCTCACAACCTTAACATGAAAATAATAGATTTACATTAAAATAAAAATATGTTCAATATTAACTACAAAATGTATTCCTCCAAATGAATGTATTGGTTCTTTAACTCAGCTAGTTTTAAAATGGTTTAAATGGGTTTTGTTCTAATCAAAATGCAGCATTTCTTTTTTGTGAAATCTCATTCAAGTGCCACACAAACACAGTGTAATTTGGATTGTTTGTAAAGTGTTTTATCCCATCTATTAAATATAACATTTTACATTTTCAGAGAAAGATTTGGGGGCATAGAAGCTTTCTACAACATAAGTTTAAACAATTGACAAACACAATCCAATGATTTTTTGAGAAGGAGTAATTCAAAATTTATGAAAACAAACTGAAAAATATGATTGACGGGGCAACTCTTCCCCTTCATACAGTAGTTGGCTTTCAGCAAGGCAGCCTTGCGATCGCCACTACAGGCTTCAAGCGCTTTTATGCACGTTTATTATTGGCATAGTTTTTCTCAACAGGAACTATTACTATAGTTGGGACTAATTATTCAGTTATAAACTGAAAATATTCCTAAAATATTTTCACTTTGTGACTGTGCTTAAATTTAGATTTACAACCATAAGTGACTTTGAAAATGTTTTTTTAAATAAGGTCCAAAGGAAAAACAAAACCACAGTAAACCAGCCCATTGATCACCTTTAAAATATTGGATATATAAAGTAAAAACATATATAATGAGGACAGGAATGAGTAGTATATAGAGGGCACAGTGGTCCCACTACACATTAGGAGTTAATCATATTTGCAGTTAATTTTATTTTAACTTACCTTTTTCAAAACTCAGTTGTAGCATGTTATAAACCTGGAATTTCTATGATAATTGAAATGATTCAGAAGTTTTCTCTTACATATTATTATATTTTTAAAATTACAAAGAAGAGGCCAATAGAATAATTTAATGATGTGACTATATTTACGGAAGACCCTAACATCTTGTCCCCTGGGTCAGATAGGAGTTTTCTGATTGCAAGGGTAGATCTTTTACATCATGTTTCAATTCTAGATTTGTCACTAACTCCTAGATACCAATTTGTTGACTTAATAAACTAAGCCAAAACTTTTAAGCAGAAAAATAAGAAGCAGTAGTAGAAGGGAAGACATGGAAAAATATGCTTTGAACAATTTGTGAATTAAATTGCTAGGAAGGTAATTGGTAATAGCAAAAATGGCATAAATGTGATTACCATTTACAAGTGCATAAATGACTTGTTTAGACAGTGTATTTAGTTATATGATATATACTGCATACTATACTACATATTATAGATATTTTAAAATATGAATTTTAATAGCAATAATTGATGAAATTAATTTTTTTAGGTTTTCAGAGACATCAGTATTAAATTATGCATCTAATTTGAACCAATTAAGTGTTTGTAAAAATCTTTGTCCCTTTTGTGAAAGTTAAAAATATTTTGTTTGAGGAAGTGGTTAGGCTGTTGTGTACTTAAGAAAGAATTATTTAAAGATTTACTTTATTAATTTTAATATAAAGTTGTATAAATTGAGAAAATATAATAATAAGGATCTTAGAATAAATTCTATGATAACTCCAACCACATCAGTATTTTAGGTACCTTTGAGGATAGTCATATCAAACCTGAAGTTAAAAGTATGCTAATTTCATTGTTGTTCAAGATAGTATTACTAAGGTGGGAAATTGCCAAGTAAGTTTTCTGGGATCTGTAGAGAAGTTTTAAACATATACCATATTCCTGAATTGTAAAGATAATTCAGTTGACTGAAGTTGTAGCCCGTGATCATATTTGTACCCTAAAATTTGTTAAAAGATTTCCTGTGCTTAAACTCTTGAATTACAGCTATTGACAAAGAGCAGCTTACACAAAAAATTAAAAATGTGAAATACTATACCTATGTTTGCAAAATTAATTTGAAATCACATACAGGGAATCTGAGGATATAAACCACGCTTCTCAAACAAAAGTAAAATCACTTAGCATATTTGAAAATCCACAAATAATTAAAGGAGTATTAGTTTAAGCCAAATTATCCAGAATGTTTTATAGAGAATATGAGGTTAAATAACTGTACAAAGAAATAAAATTTTTGAAAGTAATAGAATGAAAGCACTTGCAAGTGCATTTTGTTACCAGAATCTGTTGCTTTTAATATTGAGCACTAAAATAAAATATAATTTTAAGAGTTTGTGTTGCAGCAGGTGATATGCACATTAGGTGACGATAATGTACTATCTTAGAATATAAATTTTTGCTTTATACTTGATAGAAGTAGGAAATTGATCACTTAGTTACTACTGTTGCAAGTCAATATCAGGTATCGATAACAGTGGATTCTTATTACACAAAGATAGTAAACTTGGGAAAAAAAGAGGGGTTTTCCCATCAGAGGTGCCCAGGAATTCTCTTGAGGATTAGATAAATAGCATCATTCAGTTTAGAATCTGTGTTTGGATAATTCTTCATATGCAGTATATAGAGAAAAGTAACATTAACAATGAATGTAATGGTGCTCCCGCTCTTACCAGGATAGAGGATATCCACCAGGGAAGATGCAGGCATCCCCTAGTCCTCACAATCTGGAGCAGAGATAAGTTCTGAGGCTCGACCCCAGATGCCTCCTCACTAGTTGCCATAGATATAAATGGGGTCAAAAAATCCTTAGTAAGAACAATAAGAACAAAAAACCTTCAAAGTATATCCATAATGCAAAATAAAGAAATAAATTTTATTTATTTTTAATTATTTATTTTAAATATTTTATTTACGACATATACTATTTATTTACTATATACAAACACATATGTATAATATAGTTACTATATACATATTACACTGTGGAAAGCATTGACATTTCCTCTTTTACAAGAAGGTATCTATATATTCTCCAGTTGTGGGCCTGAATACTAATTATTTGAACAACTTACAAAGTTTGGTCCCAAAGTTAACATAATGTCTAATTGTCTTCAAGAGCTGTTTTGTAAAAAATTAAATTCACACGCCACATAAAAGTTTTCCACTATGTTTATAAATGCAGTAATGTCAAAAAATGTTCTCATTAAATCTAAGGTTAAAAACTATTCTTTAAAAATCTGTAACATACTTAATATTTTGCTTGATTTTATAGCATATATATGTTCTACTTTAAATTGTGTAATAGCACTTATGTTGTGCTTTAAGACAAATATTACGATCCTCTGGCCACATCACAGTTTATAGCAATTAATTACTAGTAACAAGTAATCAGTTAAAAGTCACCATTCTGAAAACAATAGTTTCCTTATTCTGAATAATTGTTATTGAGTATGCAAGATTACCTTTAAATAGTTTAGTCTTTACACGATTGAAGATAACACAATAGGTAGTAGGGTTTGAAACTTTACAAAAACTACTGTGTAGTAGCCAGAGTGAATAAAAATATAAATAACCCAAAGCATAATTTACCAGCATCTCATGCTCTCTAATTTATTGCAGTTTGGGTTGTGTGATAGTGAAAATTGATTTGATAATAAAGGCTAGGTGACATACCATGGAGATGTGATTTTGTATTTTTGGCAACCAATGTATAGTTTTATTACATAAGGCCTGTTAATAGTGTTTATGAAAGTCACTCGGCACCTTTAAAATGGAAAAAGTAACAGGTAATCTTTAAATATAGTCCACGTTTTAGTTATTCAAAAGGAAAAGTGCACACCAACACTTGGAAAATCCCCTCATATATTACAATATACTGGAAGAGTTACTAGGATACACAGTTGATTGCTGCTGCAGAAGTAAGGAGATTTGGTACATCTGCAGAGGAAGACCAATCTATAGTCTATCTGACTATTTATAGGTTTATCGATTATGTTCTATGTAAGGAAATATTTCAAAAATGCCTTTTCCATATTTAAATGAGGGACTCTAATATGTATATGTATTTGTATATAACACATCTGTATATAATTTATGTATACATATATACAAATGAGATAGAATATAAAGATATTATTTGTATTACAAAATTTGTAAAAGTATAATATATATCATATTATATATTTATATTTTAAATTGTAAGCCATATATCATATGTTGTGTGGTACAAATAATATACATTTTAATTGATATTCTTCTCTTATGGTATGTATGCATGTGTGTGTAATAATAAGACAAAGATAAAAGCCATACTATTGTTTAGTGGGATCGGATTAGGCTTGAAAGAGGGGAAGAATGGTGATATTCAATTTATAGACCTTTGTATTGCTTGAATTGTTGTAAGGAGCAGGTTTTCATTTTATTATTTAAATGAAATATTTAAAAATGAAATATTGCATTAAAGAAAGCATTTTTTCCATTGCTGTAGTTTTAAAGTGCTATAGTGTTTCTGAAAAATAGAAGTCTGCCCTCCCAAACATTGCACATTCCCTACCCCATTAAAACTGTTACTCTTTCTTTCTGTCTGCTCACACACCATTTAACAAGTTGAGTTATTTCTTTCTTGGTTTGCCAGATCACTTACATATTAGAACATGA
The DNA here is from genome assembly GCA_029593785.1 of Cabassous unicinctus. Lineage (NCBI taxonomy): Eukaryota > Metazoa > Chordata > Mammalia > Cingulata > Chlamyphoridae > Cabassous > Cabassous unicinctus. Next base: position 973 of record JAQZBX010055394.1, on the reverse strand, counting down.
TATCATTAAGAAAACATGAATTAGCAGAAAATTTTGATACCTGTAAGAAAACATGGAAGAGGACATTTCTACACCTGTTCTCATGTGCAGTAATAACTCAATGCAATGTATACTGTTTTTGGCAGTTTAACATTGTTTATGAATTCCAAAAATAGATATTGGATTATGTTTGTAAACTTGTCTGTACCCGCACTTGATTAAATTATGATTAGGGCTTTGATTGGGCCACGTCAGTAGGATGTTGAGTCCCCTCCCCCTTGGTGGGCAGGGACTCACAGATAAAACTACATGGCAGAGTAGAGAAGTGAGTTGGAGTTTTGATGCTGGAGCCTAGGAAGTAAGCTCACAGAGGAGCAGAGAGAAAGCTTGATTAGACATGGCAGAGGCCCTGGGAAGAGAGAGGAGTCATTTGCCTGATAGCCTACAGCTGGCTTTGTGGAGATAGAAAAGCAGCTGAGCCCAGAGAGAGGCAAGCCCCAAGAAGAGAAGAGCCCAGGGAGCCTGAACCCTTGGCAGACGTCAGCAGCCATCTTGCTCCAACACGTGGCAACAGACTTTGGTGAGAGAAGTAACATTTGCTTTATGGCCTAGTAACTGTCAACTTCTACTCCAAATTAATACCCCTTATAAAAACCAACAGATTTCTGGTATTTTGCATCAGCACCCCTTTGGCTGACTAATACACTATTAAATGCATGCATTTGTCATTGAGTTATCAGTATTTATGTAGAAGAAAACATATGGGAGATAATGTGTTATTTTAAATATATGCAATTAGCATATATATATACTTCATTCAGTAGTCTTTTGCTTTTAACATTAGTTTTTTATAGGCCCTTTCCCCTTAAGAAATTACAAATGATGTTTGTAAAACAGAGCTAAGACAGATTTTCAACTCCCAGACTTGCCTATGTGCTGAATGAGAAAGTGGACCACATAAATTTTTTTGTTTTTTTTTTTAACTATTTTTTTT
>JAQZBX010055393.1:0-12536 GCA_029593785.1 Cabassous unicinctus | reverse complement strand
CACAGCAAGCTGCCAATAAATGGTAGCTGTCATTACTACTAAAATTGAGTCACTGGGAGAGCCTTCAGGTGGCTGGAAGGGACCACAAAATCCCTGATTTGGCAATAGTTGGAAACTTAACTCCTCACAAGGATGTATGCATAATGCAATACATTTTTTAAGCTATAAAATGTAGGCAAGAATGAGGAAAATTCCAAAAGGAAATTCCGGTATCACCAATTCCATTTCTCGATTTCCTTAAAAAGTGATGCCTTTTGGTCAGGGGACTAATTCCTGCTGATGTCAGCAAGGCTCATGCCAGGTACGGACCTAGAAGTGCTTACCTTTGCCCCAGACACTAAGCCACCTGCCAGGATGTTGAGGTTCCTGAGTTACACCTGCTGGGCCTTCCTGGGCCTCACTTTTGAAAAAGGCATTTCCCCCAGCCCCGTGCCCTGACGACCGTCCACGGGAATCTCAGCCCTCCTTGTATGGTACCGTCCTTGGAGCACTCTGACCAGGTTTGGTTTCTGAAAGTTTCTCATGCAACACCCTGAACTTCAGGAGGGAGGAAAGGCGTTTTCTAGATCAGAGCCATAAATAACAAGAAATAATTACAGGCGCCTTTTCATAGGTTAGATGTGGTAATAGGTGGGAGAGCCCTAGCGGAAGTTCAAAGTCCTTTGCAAATAAAAGAGCACTTGAACCCAAACAGAAATCTCCATGGAAACGTCTCTTGTCAACAGGTTTATGAAACTTTTAAAGGCACAGTTTTCACAGACTATTACACAATGACCTGGGAATCCCCATACTTAAAAGGTGTCATGCTTGAGAGGGGGCAAGACTCACTGGCCTCAGGTTTCCATGCAGTCCAAGAATTTATTCATTTCTTAGAGTGTTTAAGTTGCTTAATTTGCATACACTCCTCTGGCTGCTAACTAGGCTGTGAGCTCATCAGGAGAGGAACTGCTCCTGGGCATCTTGGAAGTGCTGCTTGTTTGCTGAATAAATGAAACAACAGGCAGACGCTTCCCCTTCCCCCCATTTCTCTGCTGAAAGTACTTAGCAGAGCTGGGGATACACAGCAAGTCCTCCACAAACATTAGTGAAGTTAGGGGCCAAAGTCAAGGCATAAAGGAAGCATTGCCTCTAAATCAAAATTATCCTTGAGAATTCCTTAAATAAGCCATAGAGGAGAGTATATATGATTACCAAACTGAGTTAAGACATGCAAAGTGCTTAGGACACTGCCAGGAATGGTGCTTAATAAATGCCAGCTGCTATTAGAGTTATTGCAATCCTTCTGCAGGTACCTGAGCATCCAAAACAGACAGCCTTTAGCTAATCATTCCTGGTGGTGAACAAGGATGGAAGTACAATTCTAAAGTTTTGGGCTTGCCAGAAGGGTTTAATCTATTTTTTTAAAATACCAAACTTCGATGACCCGAACACATTTAAGAGATGGGGTTGCCAATGTCAGGCCTAGAAAAGATAAAGTATGTGGAAGCCCCTAACACAGAGCAGCAAAGACAGTAGGTGCTCAATAAATAGTTGTTGGATTTGAATCTAAAACTTGCTTATAGGAGTCGTGTATACCATAGTCTTTGGAAAACTGGTGAAGAACTCAGTTTTTAAGCGGACAGTTCTTAATGGGGCTACACTGAAAGGCTAGCCCTCTCATGACCTAGGGTACTGGTCTTATAATGCTTGAGTGGAGTGGTTTGGGGTAACGCGGTAAAATCCAGGCCAGGTATCATGGCCTCCCCTATATTTGCTACCTGAAGAGTAGGAAGACGCTCGACTGCTTGGAGAACAGGGTACTTGTAGCCCAGCAAACCCCAGGCATCTCTGCGAGCCCCTGTCCGAGTCGAAGCTAGTCTGTTGGCTGTGCCCCTGGTCCTTTTGCCCTGAGGCCCTCTGGTACCAGCCACGCAGGTGCTCTGCAACTAAGGCCTTGTGGATATTTTTGGTGATGTGCTCTGATTTAGCAGCAGCCTTCCTCGGCAGTCGAAGTGTTGCATATGGGTTATGGGGCACCCGGTCCACCTCGTCTTCATGAAAGGACCTACTGTAGTCCCTTGGGCGGTCATATCCATAGTGGGCTGAGGACCGGTAGCAGGGATTGACACTGTACTGTCCTTCAGTGTCATTTTCGTAGACATAGCCGCCACCAGAATAAGGATCACACTCTCCATATGGCGGGTATCCGGAGATATAGTAACTGGAAGAGGGTTGCTCCTGACTCTTGGAGTAGACACCATTCCTCAAGCTATCCTTTTGGGCTAGGTTGGGCATGCTTCCGGAATTTGAAGTAGAAACATTCTGCTTTCTGGACCTTCTCCGCCCCCTGGCACGTGTGTCCAGAGTCTGGGTGGTGTAATATGGGCCGGTAACTGGCGTTACACAGTAATATTCTGTGCTCGACTGGCTGGTGCAGGAGGACCCGTCATCCAGGATTTCGGTGCTGCTGCTTCTTTGGGATTTGGAGAGGGAGAAAAATGGCTTATCGTTATCCATCTCAGACAGCAGGTGGGACTGGGACTCGAGGCTTCCGCTCCGCTGGCGGTGGTGCTGAGATGAAGACTCAGGTCTAAAAGAGGAGAAGGGCAGACTTGTAAAGCAGACGGAAGGAAAGGAGGACAGAGGTGAGGAAAAAGAGCACGATGAACGATTTTATAGCTCTTGGACTGCAACAGGACTTTTAAGATTTCTTTCCAAAGCTAACTGTACCACCAAATACACTTTACATGTAAGTTTAATACCATGGTCAAAATGAGAAATGAACCAGTTTCTGTCAATCATGCAATCCAAATTCTTTCTTGAGGGTAAGGAAGATAAACTGATGATGCACAAACTACATCAAATCCTGGGGGTTGGGGAACACCCCACAAATGTCTTTGGAAGGTCCTCACCTCCAAAAGGATATTAGCAGACATTACACAAGGGTGGAGGCAGCATTGCACAATGGAGTAGAGCAGGGGCTCTGAGGCCAGAGATTGTGCACTGAGTCATGCCTCTGCCATTTCCCAGCTGTGTAAGCCTGGGCAAGATATTTAACCTCTCCGAGGCTTACTTCCTGCTTTGTAAAATAAGGATGATAACACTAACCTGTAGCTACCTCACAATAGGCTTGTGATAAGGACTGAATAATACAGAGCATATAAAACAGTGAGCACAGTGCCTGCCTCTTCAAAAAGTTACTGTAATCATTATCTTCATCACCACCATTGAAGAGCAAATTTCACCTTTTCCTAAGATGAGAATGGTACTGTCTGGTTGGGGAAATTCAGGAAGAAGAAATACAACAGAGCCCAAACAAATCGAGTGCCTTTTTTTTTTTTCTTTTCTTTAGGAGGTACCAGGGATTGGACTCGGGACCTTGTACATGGGAAGCAGGTGCTCAACTACTGAGCTACACTCGCTCCGCACCCTGCTTTTTTTTTTTTCTCTTCCTGACATATTTGAACTTGTAAATTGGCAGAAATTGCTGATCCATAATATAGGGTCCAGATGCAGAGAAGCCACTTAAAGGATTTAAAAATACACCAAAGTAACCCAAAAAGCAACAGTGCTGAGCAACTGGAATGAAGCTCTCTTACTCCAAGTGGCTGCTGCTGTAGGCATTCCGGGTGAGCACTGGCGTGGTGGGCATGCTTCGGCCGCCCTGGGGCCGCCTCTCCAGGGTTTTATAAGGGCTGCTGTGCGTCGATAACATTTCTCTGTGATGATAAAAAGAAAAACTCAGGAAACGACGCGCTTTCCAACATTTCTGGCAGACTCGTCATAAGCTGATATGAAACTTACTGGAAGCTGAAGGCAAGGGAGCATAGGGAGGAAAATGGGAAGGGTGTCTCTGTGGCTTAGTTTTTTGGTGTGTCCTAGCTGTTTTAGGAAAAGCGCATGTGGTCTGACTTTCTGAGTCATAAATATGAAGGGAAAAATAAGACTTTTAACTTTTCTTTAAATTACAAATAACTTTGATGACATTTGTGTTTATTACAAAAGTCAATGCGAATATTCTCACTGTCCTGATTTTGTGATAATCAGGGAAGGCTAAACATTCGCTATATTAGAAACCATGCATGTGTCCCCAGACCTAGTTTTTTCCCCTAGGTCTGGTTTTTAGAATGCTGGTGATAAACTAAGCCTGATTTATTATATGACCATCCTGTATGGGAAGATTGTAACTCTGGGTATCTTTGGTCAACCTTAAGACATATAGCAGGGGGACGGATGTGGCTCAAATGGTTGGGCGTCCATCTCCCATATGGAGGGACCTGGGTTTGATCCCCGGGACCTCCTGGTAAAAATTAAAAAAAGAAAAATATAGAAGGCACGTGGGCCACCAGGCCTCACGCGCGGGTGAGCCAACAAGCCCTGCGAGCTACGCAGCAAGATGATGACATAACAGGAGAGTGACACAAGGGAGAGCCAAGACAAGATGCACCGAAAACCAGGAACTAAGGTGGTACAGGCGGTAGGACGCCTCTCTCCCACATCGGAGGTTCCGAGGATCGAATCCCAGTGAAGACAGGAGGAGAAGGAGGAGAAGAGATGGCAGGAAACGGACACAGAAATAGCAAAAACGGGGGGCTGTAAAAATGGAAAAAAGTAAATAAATAAATCCTTAAAAAAAAAAAGTATAGGGGAGGAATATAAGGACTACAGTTAGTAGTAATACTGTGACTATGCTCTTTCATAATTTGTTAACAAATATTTCACAACAATGCAAAGAGTTTGTGGTGGGGTAATGTGTGGGAGCCCCGTATGATGTTATGGATTTTGTTCTGTAAGTTCATAATGTTTACTGAATACTTATAGTTTATATATATTCATGTATGAATGAGATACTTCAATAAATTGTTTAAAAAACAAACAAAAGTCAGGTCAAGTGTACTGAAGAAAAGTTCAAAAATGCAGATAGAAAAATTAAAATATCCATAATCAGATACTTCATATATAGCTAGTCAACATTAAAAGTTTTCAGGTATTTTCCCAAAGCTTATATACTTATAAGGATATATACTTTTTGAACAACCTCCCACAAAAAATAGAGCTTACTGCATATTCTGTTTCAAAATACACTTTTTAAAAAATTTAAGTTGTATCTAACTTTCTATGTTGTTTAATATCCTTCTACAATGCTATTTTAATAACTGTATAGCATTCTACTATATGGATTTATATGTTCAAACAACACCATGGTTTCATAAAATAAAGAACATTTAATTATCAAAAAGATGGTCATAATATTAGTAATAATAAATAGAGGTGAAATTAACATTTATTGAGTTCTTACTATGAGCCAGACACTGTTTTTTTTGTGTGTATTAACTAATATAGTGCTTTTTGATAATTAAATGTTCTTTCTTTTATGAAATCATGCTGTTGTTTGAACATTTTGATTAGGCAAAGTAAAAAGTTGGCAATCCTATCTTGGGTCCTAAGTTTTAAAACTATAGTTGATTAATCCATGAAGTCAATTCTAGGAATTGCTGGTCTACCATCTTTTAAAAACCTGGTCTTACTGCCCTGATGATATTTATCTGAGACATCTGAGAAAATAGTGGTATCTATTTTACAGATTTAAAAAGAGAGTTTAAGTCCTGTGCTTATTTGCAGGATCAGAAGTCAGTCCTGGCACGTGGTCTAGTAGAGTGATATTTAATGAGTTTCCTTAGAGCATGGCTTATGAAACAGCTTTGTACTCTATAGCCAAATTCAGATTATAATAAATGTCTTTGCAAGTTAACACAAATCAAATGGATTTCAAAATCAAGGAATCAGCCAAATGCTTTTTAAAAAGATCTCTTAAAAAAAAACAAATATGCCCACTTGCTGTCAACAACAAATAACTGAATTACGTGCTTCAGTTTGCTCTAAGTAGAATGATCAAGATAATACCTTCTGAAAGAATAAATAAGATAATGCAAAAATGTGTCGACCATTTTGGAGAAAAGGTTTCATAGCTGCCAAGCATGAACCTACTAATGCTATGTATGACCTCTCACCTTGACTGCCTGGTATCCACAAACTGTTCATTGACGGATGACTTTCTGAAATGGATTCGCTCAATACCAAGAGACTTGGGGGGAAGAATTCTTGGAGAATGAGGCACTGAACTTGATCGCTGCCCAGTAGGAGTGAAGGAGTCATTAGCTATAACAAGTAAGTAAATGAATGAATAAATAAATAAGTAGGTAAGTAGGTAAACAAACAAGCAAATAAATATCTTGCCAGCACCTCAAAAAGAAATTGGAAGATTTGGTGAACAGTCTTCTTCCAGGGATGATGTTTTTAGAAGTATATAACGCTCAGGAAATTAGTTTTTATTATTTTATATATTAGAAGAAAAAAAAAAAAGCAATTACTAAGTACTCTCCTGGGGCCTAAGTCAACTTTTGCCAATTCAATAGGTGCCTACTCTGAGCAAAGAAATCACTCAGGTGGAATAGGTAAGACTGTACCTTTTCTAAAGTTGTATTAAAGAAAAATCTCACTATGTAAAGGACCAAAGGAAAGCTGGCCTTGATTATTTTTTTTCACCTTTGCTTTTAAAGCTCTTAGGCTTCTTTGGTTGACCAAAGGGTCATTCTGTCATTGAAAGTGATGAAACTGAAAACTCATTTATGTTGAGTCATTAGAGACTTATTTTGTCTCCCACTGATATTCGCATTTTCAAAGAGGAATGGCAAGCTGATCAACTGTTAACTCAAAGAAAGAAAGAATTCTGAAATGGTGGAATTTCATGCACCATAAAACTTAAGAGAAGATAAAGCGGTAAGAGGTGGGGTGAGGGTTAATGCCTTCCCAGAGTTCTTCAGATCACACTCATAACCAACTCATCTGCTTAAGCACAAGAGGATTAAAAGGAAAAAGCCTACTATCACCCATTTCATCATGAAATGTATTGAACAAACCATTATAACAGATATGGCCTACCAAAATGACACGTAAACTAATTTCTAAAAATGTGTTTTTCTTCCTAAGAAAAATAAACTTCCACTTATCCAGAACATAGTGATAATCAAAGTCCACATTACAATGTCCTGGCTTTGATATTGTTCTCCATGTTCTAAGACGTCATCACTGAGGGAGGCTGGGTGAAGGACTCTGTGTTTTTTTTATACAACTTCCTGTGAGTCTATAATTACTTCAAAATAAAAAGTGAAAAAAAAAAAAAAAAAAATCCCACGATCCTGACAAATCCTTGTGGAGACTTATTTGCTCATGTGATCTGTATGGTCCTGTACTAAGTTAACCTGAGCAGAGATCAATCATCTCCCTACCTGCCACTCCCCCCAATCCATACCAACCATTTTGCATAAATATAAGTTAGTTTATTCTACTTGTCCCAAAAGAGTAACAAGTAGGCTTTACTTAAGTGAAAAAAAAAATTATCTTAGTATTTCAGAATAGATAAGATTTTTAAAACAAAAAGGGGGAGCCACTTACGATCATCATAGGTGGTAGTATCAGACAAGGAGCTACTCTCCGATGGGATTATGTCTTCTGTGAATAAAAACAATTGCCTTTAGTATATTTGTGCATTTATGCCCCTATAGTAAACTTAACCATACAATTCTCAGTGGAGTGCATTTTGTTTTTAATTAGATAAATGAAACTAATCATAATGCATTAAGAAAAATTAGGTATCATAAGAAATTGATTCATTTACTATTGAAGATAAAAACATCTTATATATTGTACGAGTATTACATCAGACACTTTCTTAATATGGAACTGACTTCAAGGCAGTTTGGGTTTTTAATCAGTTTTCAGCCTAGCTTCGACACTGCATGAAAACTTTATCCTCTGCTTTGAGTACTTATAACCAACACCCTGAAGAGGAAAATCATGGCATTCTTGTCACAGATGCTAAAAGTTATATAAAATACACTTAAACCCCTAGTTGAGAATCTCCTGTTCTTTTGACCCCGACTCTGAAGAAAAGAGGCTTTTCTTAATAGGGTATAGAGACTTTTTATGGTCATGGGCTTTTGAATCAGACCAGGGTTTCTCAGCCTTTTAGACTGGGTAATTCTTTGCTGTGGGGAACAGGACTGTCCTGTGCATTGTTGGATGTTAGCAGATCTCTGGCAGCACCATTTCCTCAGCTGTGACAACCAAAAATGTCTACACACGTTTTCAAATGTTCCCTGGAGGGCAAAATTGCACATAGTTGAGAACCACTGACTTAGACAGACCTGAGGTTCGAGTCTCAGTTTTGCCATATATTCGCTAGTAGGAGACTTTGGGCAAATTATTTACTCTCTCTCAGCATCATCTAGCTCAACTCTAAAATGGGGAATAACATCAGTACTTAGGGCATAGTGCCAAGATGAGCATTAAATGAAGTAATGCATGTAAAGCCTTTAGCCCAGCTCCTGGCACATGATAAATTCTCAATAGCCATTAACGATACTCTTACTTTCATTACCTATACACAATGTTTTGGTGGAAGAACTCTGCTGGCTAGAAGTGCCCATGTGCTCTGAACTTTACTGGTGCCCAGCAAATGTTAAATAATGTATTAGCAAAAAAAGACAGTTCAGCTGTGTTGATCTGCTTTGGTAAATCATTCCAGACTCACTGTCGAGTGTATTGGCAAGGCTACAGGCAGATAGGACACCTCCATGTAAGCATCAAAGCCATTATGAAGGCACCCTCCCCATCCACCCAATCTCAAACGTTCATCTCTATCAAAGCCAGGGCGGGGGGTGGGGGGGGAAGCTATCTCTTAATTAGACATACAGCAGACCTTGAAGGCAAGGTGCCAGTATAGTCAGCTGTCAGGCACACTTAAAAAAAAAAATATCCAATATATGCCCAGTCATTGCACCATCTGCTGCCCAAATGTCAGTCACTGAATAAGAGAACACTTGAATCTTGCACAGTTTGGGTATGAATGGGCCACAACAAATGGCCATGAAAGTTAAGTGCACTGCTAATCACCCATCTCTGTAGGTCCAGAATGTAACCACTGTCCACGCCAACTGGATCTCTCATTTAGAGCCAAAGCCACCCTAAACTCTCCAGCTGTAGTTGACTAATACTTCTGGGTTCATGTCTGTGCATTCACTTTTCAAAAACCATCTCTGCTTTATAAACCTATGCCCAAGATCCAAGAATATTTTAAATCCAGTTATCATAGTTCATCAAATCTAAGATGTCACTGGTAGTAAGATATATAAATATTTTATGTCCCAGTGAAAAAAGAAAAAGTATTGCCAATTATAATTGTGACATACCGTCTAGTATAAGAAGTATCCTAATTTCACAGATGTTAAAATGTGGGAAAAGAGCATGTCTTGGAATCAAAGAAATACAATCATATTTCAACCTATGATTAAGGCTGCAAACAGTGCTCATAGATATGTTAGGCCAATTGGACTTGAAATCTACCTAAATGAGATTTCTCAGTTTACCTCTTTCCTGAATATGAAAGTTAAAGATTCATTCTGTTGAGAATTTGGAAAATACAGAAGAGTATTAAGAAAATTAAATCACCTGAAAGTCCATAACTCTTAATATTTTGAAATATCTTCCAGTCAGTCTTTGTGTGTACATGTTTATACAAAGTTGGGATTATGTTGTGGCTACAAATTTGTATCTTACTTTTCTGCATTTGGCATTATATCATGAACATTTGCCTATATCTTTAAATAGCCTCTATAAATGACACTAATTCTAAGGGTGCTTCTCTATCCACATATGAATGGTTAGGTCCTTAAGAAAATGCATGTTCTGCTCCATCAAAAACCTTTCAGAAGCTACTGGATAGGGCCCAGCTTCCTTAATACCTTGCACTGACAAATGTATGTCTTGTTATGATAACAGACCAGTTAACGGTGTGAACCTTTGTCTTACTGTGAACTAATCTTTCTGTACAAACTCTTTTATCCTGAAAATTAAAGCAATATAATAGTGTAGTATTACAATAGTAAGAATGTCACTGAAAATCAAGTTTACATACTTGTAAAGATCTGAAATTCCAAACCACTTTTATTCTAAGAAATGGACTTTTGATCCTGTTCTTTTTTGTCTACCCCTCACCAGATGAACTGGTTGGGAAATGCCACTTATATCAAGAGTACTGACTCTATAACTCAAAAATATCTTACTTATTACTAACCTGGTAAAATAACTGTTGCTTTCTGGCTGGGTTTCTTTCCACATCTAATTCGGTATTCATTTATTGCATTTTCAATCTCCTGAAGCTTTTTCACTGCATCCGTGTAATCTTGCTTTCGTTTTTTCTTCACGGTTTTACAAAGGTCTGGCTCATTGGCAAGTTTTTTTGCAGCTTCAACCAGCTTTTGCTGTATTAGGAAATTGCTCTCCAGTTCTTGCAAAGCAGGATCCTGCATGTATCATGCATACTGTTTTATTTTCATGGATACTTGCAGTCACTCTCACAGGCATTGAAATAATAAAATTTCTTGTACATTCTTCAATCAGATACTATTTGAGGATGAAAATCTCCCCAAGTTTTACTGCACAAGCATACTCACATACTTGCCTAAAAAACAAGACCTTCTTCGCCCAGTCTCACTTGAATTTTTCATTAGTCCAAATGTCTTCCTTTTTCAAGGAAGTGAAAAGCCTTTCATTTTTTCAACTGGTAGGGTGAAGTTTTTGTTTTTTTTTTTCTCAAAAGGGATTCTTAAGACTCTTGAATGCAGGATGTTATATTCGTATGCATAGATTTAGAGACAGACAAATTTGGATTCAATGTCTCTTTTTGACGGTTCCTGGTTGTGCATGGCTCTGAGCACACTGCTTGATTTTTTAATGCCTCGCTTTTTTCATATGTAAAATGGAGATAATACTTACCTTAGAAAAGTGCGGTAACAATTAAATAAGGTATGTATGTGTATTGCTTAGCTGTGAGCCAAGTACACAGTGAATGCTCTCTGAATAGCACTTCTATTATTGATGAAAAGAGTTACTGTTCTAAAGCCAAGATGGCTAAATGCCCAAAAGAAACATGGGCAGGGTCATATCGTCTGATGACATGCAAATGAAAAGTATACTCTATATTGGCTAACAAATCTTTTAACTGCATTATAGCTGAGGGCTTTACCAGTGTTATCTCATTTAACACTCATTGCCTCCCTTACAGGAAAGTGCTCTCATTACCCCCATTATACAGATGAGAAAGCTGAGACTTGGGAAATGAGACTTTTAGAGAGGTTTAACTACTTGCCAAAGATACTTCGTTTAAGAGGAAGAGTCTAACGCTAGAATTCTTCATCCTTACAATACCATTTCTCAACTTATAAATACTCAGGGGTCATTCAGCGTTCTACACATTTTGGGGAGTAAAGTAGCAAGAAAATAATTCTCAGTTTTAATTGGGGTATGCATGACAGAAAGAGTTCAATTTGGTCTAAGCTATCTATTTCAGTTGGTGAGATAAATACAGACAGAGACTCAAAAACCAAAGAAACAAGTCAACCACACTCAAGTGACAGCTTTTCTGTCTCATAAGAAATGCTCAGCGCTGTGCTCATACCTCTTCACTTGGCAGCAAGTTGTCATCTAATTTGAACGCAGTACCTACACGTCTTCTGACCTGAGGAAGTTTCTCACCTACAGTCAGGGGATACTCCTTTGGCATTTTGCCAGTGAGTTCCTGCAAAACAGGACAGAATTGAGAGGGGATCATTGACACTGACTGGCCTGAGTTGTTAAACACAATCTGAAGAATCCAAAAAAGGGGAAGACACTCACAGCTTCCCGCAAACAGATCTTCTTAAGCTCTTCGACTTTTTTCAGGAGTTTTTCTTGTAACAGCTTTTCCTTCTTCTTGAGTTCAAGGATTTTCTCTCTCTTTTGCTCCTCACTAACCTCTGAATCTTGAGAACCTAGGAGGATGGAGAGGGGCAGGGAAGGTTTATACAAGGCATGTTTCCTTCCTTTTCAAAGGACAAAGGATTTTTAAGTCAAACCTGCTATTAAATGGTAGTTTATTTCTTTTCTTCTTGTTTCTGAACATAATAAAAGGAAGCTAGAGAACATTTTCTCATGCTTCTGGGCATTAGAACCTTGTAATAAAGTATGCCTTATGCATTTTGGCTCAGTCTTTTTGGAAGCAATGATAAAATAATGTTTCAGACACACCCAAGGAAAAAAGTCATTTTTCTAAGCAGGAGAGAAGGTAAGATGTTCCTTGAGATAGTTGTTTAGAATGTCCTTTTAGAAAACAAGCAAGCAAGGCAAAGGAATATTCTGTGCAAAGGAAAATTATGCATCAGATTCACAACTTGACAACAGGATTTAGATAGGAAAATTCACTTTAATGAAGTTACAATACTTAGTGATAAAAGATTCCAGAACTCATATTTGGGAAGGGACAGCCTGTTGTAAACATGCTTGTCTAGCACTTTATATTACATGGAGAAGTAGACAATTATCTGTATCAAAAAACAAAGATTGGGGGGAGCTTATGTAGCTCAAGTGGTTGAGCGCCTGCTTCCCATGTATGAAGATCTGGGTTCAAGCCCCAGTACCCCTTAAAAAAATAAAATAAAAATGAAAGAAAGAGAGAGAGA
>JAQZBX010055392.1:0-18428 GCA_029593785.1 Cabassous unicinctus | reverse complement strand
GAGGTACCGGGGGCTAGGGATTGAACCTGGGACCTCGTAAATGAGATGCCAGCACTCAACCACTGAGCCACATTGGTTTCCCTGAGTTGGTTTTATCATTTGTTTTACTTGTTGCTTGTTTTTGTTTTTTCAGGAGGCACCGGGAACTGAACCCAGGACCTCCCATGTGGGAGGTGGGCACTCAACTGCTAGAGCCACATCCAGTCCTGTTGCTAGTATTTTTTTTTTTGTGTGTGTGCCTGTTGCTATCTAGTGTTTCCCTCCTTTAATAAACTCATAGTATTTTAGTATTTCTTTAAATTATTCTTAGTCACTCTTTTGGCGATTGATTGTAGACCACCTACCCTTTCATATTAGTGTAATGGATTTCACCATATTTTATCTTCCTGTACTTCCCACTCTTTCCAGCCCATACCTTGCCTGTAGGAGGTAATCTCATTGTTTACTCAATGAATGTGAATATATTACTAATGGTATTTTTTGTTTGTTTTGTTTTGGGTTTACTAATGGTATTTTAAAAACTCCAAATGCAGATGAGTAGTAACTTGATCTTCTTAATTGAAGGGATGTATTTTATATTATTACTCGGTCATCATCTTTCATGTTCATAGGATCACAGATTTTTTAATGATTCTCTCAGTGACGGGCCCTGGTTGCAGCCTCAAGCCCTCGGCACTCAGAGTCCAGCGCTCTTTCTGCTCTCTACCATGCTTCTGAAATCCAGCTCTCCCAAAAGCTGATGGTGCTTCCACCTAAATAGGCTCTTCCTGCTTGTGGAAAGTCTGTTGGCTTCCCACTCATCACCGCAAGGACAGTTGGCGCAGTGTCTCGCTGCCAAGTTATATCTGTGTGCTCACTTCTTCTGTTTGTGACGGCAGGCGCACCTCGTCGTCCTGGGTAGAAACCCCTGTCAAGAGGAGGTAGCCGACTCCGCACACTGTGTAGCCCGAGCTGCCGTCGCTTCTGGGAGGCCCGAGCACCGTGGTGAGAGCAAGGCCTCGGGGTCGAAGGGCACTGCGGGCTCCCCTGGGTCCCACCCACCGTGGGTCTGTGGCCTCGCTGCCTGCGGGGTGGGTGAGTGGGTGGATGCGGCTGCCACTGGGCCCTCCTGAGCACCCTTGTCGGTTCGCCTGATTTATCCGTGGCTGTGTCCCTTGTCACTTTCATCAGCCTTCTTTGGCTTTAAACCCTGTAGAGTCCTCTCTAATCTTTCACTTTTAAACACAGCTACTCTTCTTCCAAAGGCAGCTATTAGGAGTCCCAGCAAATCCGCGCTGAGCTCACAGGGAAATCTGCTCTGCTTTCAAAGGTGATCTATTTTTAAAAGATTGTTGTGGAGCTACTGTGGCAACAAGAGCTGGCAGTTCGCAGGGTCAGCCTCGACTCCCACAGGGCTGAGCTTTCAATCAGGAATGACAGTTTCAGGATTGCAAAAGGAAGTGGCCATTTATGACTCATGGTTTTTCTTAGCCCCACATAATAGGTAGAGCAATCAGCTTTGAGAATTCTTTTATTATTTTTTTTTTAACTTTTTTCTTTAGTAACATATATGCAACTCAAATTTTCCCATTTTTACCACTTTCAAGTGTACAATTCAGTGGCATTAATTACATTCACAATATTGTGCTACCATCACCACCATCCATTACCCATACTTTTTCATCATCTCAAACGGAAACTCGGCATCCACTAAGCAATCATCCCCCTTCCCCTGCCCTCCACCCTGACCCCTGGTAACCTGTAATTTACTATCTCTATGAAATTTGCTTTTTCTAGGCATTTCATATAAGGCAGATCAAACACTATTTTTCTTTTTATGTCTGGCTTATTTCAATCAATATGGATGTCTTCAGTGTTCATCCATGATGAGAACTTCATTCCTTTTTACAGCTGAATAATATTCCATTATATGGGTATACCACATTTTGTTTATTCATCTGTTGAGGGACACTTGGGTTGCTTCCACCTTTTGGCTATTGTGAATAATGCCGCTATGAACATTGGTGTTCAAATACCTTCTCAGGTCTCTGTTATTTTGAGTAAATGCCAAAATGTGGAACTCCAGGGTCCTATGTTATTCTGTGTTAACCTTTCTGAGGAACCACCAAACTGATTTCCACAGTGGCTGCACCATTTTACAATCCCACCAACAATGTGTAAGGGTTCCAATTTTTCTATATCCTTGCCAACACATTCTTTTCTGCTTTTGTTTTTGTTGTCATTGTTTGTTTGTTTAATAATAGCCATCCTAGTGGGTGTGAAATGATCTCACATTCGGGAATTCACCATCCTGGGCTCAGTGCATATGATATACCTCTATTGACAGCACACATTCCAGTAGCAATATTTTTGGTCAGAATATTCAGAAACAGGGTTTAACTCATATAGAAGACCTAGAGGTGTGCTCCAAGATATCAGATATTTTTAAAATCCTATACTGAATTAAATAATCTCCAATGTACTAGAAAGCATAAAACAGAGATTTAGAAGGCTTGAAGTTTAGTCTCTGGAAGCAGTAGCTGGGCTAAGATGAGGAGGCCTGGCCCATGGGAGGGGATGGAGGGGTGTCTCAGTTAGCAGCCTGGTCTGCAGAGAGCCCTGGCCAAGGCTGGTGGCTCCAGTCCAGGGAGAAGCTGGTGGAAGGGGTGCCAGTGCTTGCACATCCATCCATTGCACTTTGCAGATCTCTCATCCTGGCCTCCTGGAGCTTTGAGCACCTTTTTAGACCTGGGGGTCCTGACTAGGGATGGAGAGAGGAGGCAGAAGACCTTTCTGGTCCTCCCTCCCTAAAACACGCCACACACAACAATCAGGATTTCCTTCAGTGTTTTCAAAGAACCAACCTTTTGATCAGCTCTTTGGTGCCTAAAACTCCTTTAGTAGAGGAGAAGAAACTTCCATCCCACAGCTATTAAAACACCTAAAATACAAATGTATGTTTGAAGGAAACCCCTAGAATAGCAGGAGTCACAAATCCAAATGTCTGTAGGAACTAGGCTAGCAATGTGAGTGAAGCAGGTGGTTATTAAAAAGCTGTAGCAGCCACAGGCATAATTATAAATGGCAGGTAACTCTTGACTTCAGTCTGGGAGAGGCAATACAGAGTGGTGGAGACTGTGGCAAACTGGAGAGCCTGTACCCTGTTGAAAGTGGTGAGCAACTACTCAGTTCCCACCCATTGCTGCCTTGTGGAATGCAGGCTCATGTTGGCAGGTCTTCTTTTTCAAGGGAAGGCAGAAATGTGGATTTTTAAAAAGTGAAATCTCCAATTTGTAATTGATGGTAACTAACCTAAATATATTGCAAGCTCTGAGCGAGGCCAAATAAACGTGAGGGCTGATGCTGTAACGTGCTGAGATGGAGAGCATGCGTGTAAATGAGTGATTATCAGAGCCTTTCTTCCTTTCAGTGGGGCTCATGGGTTAAAGTGATGGAAGCATCCCGAGCATTTAAATTAGTGGAATGTGAGGGCATCTTTCGGATAGAGAAATTAAGGCACAAAGAGGTTAGATAATTTGTCCAGGGAATGTCAGAGATGTGAGCCCAGGCGGTCTGTCCCCAGAGGCTCTTTACCACCTTATTGTATTACAGGGACCAGCCTTGCACATGGCCCCTTCCTTTCCTTGCCCCTTTCCCTTTAGGCCCACTAAAGAGTTTGTGGCTTTGGGGGCAGACAAGGGATAGGAGAAGAGCAGAGGCAGCCCAGAGAGAAGGGGTGGAGTGCCGATGGGAAGAGGCAGGGGCCAAGAGCATGCACAAAGAATCTCAGCTCCCTCTCTGCCCCGTGTCTCTCGGCAGCTCTCGGAGCATTTGGTGACCTGCACCCAGAGAACAGACTTTGCAAGTCAGAATTTGAAATATGTGTGGCATGTAAAGGTAGAAGGCTAAGTAAACTTCTCCCAGGGGCAAAGTTGGGATAAATGCAAATGGCTTTATAGATTAGGAAAGAGGGGTGTGCGCTGCGTGAGGCCTGGGGGATTGATTGCTTGAAATATAGGCAGCAGATGATTGAGGAACTTGGAGCAAGAAGGAATCACAGTCTAATAACAACAACAATTGAGCTCCAGCAATTGAGCAGGTGCTGCGAGATGTGGGCACTTTCTTTTAATCCTTTTGACAACCCTTTGAAGCGGGCCATGACATCCCCTTGTGCAAATGAGGTAACACAGCCAGCTCTTTAAAGGTGTTGCATCAATCTGGAGAACCTTCTCACTCTATACTCATTGCTCTACCTTCAAAAGGACAAAGCCCCAGTCGGCCTGTAGGATGCTTCTAGACAGGCCCTTCTCAGATTCAGCATCTCCCAGTCACAAGACACTTGAAATGTCTATAACCTTGATGCTGCTCAGGAGAAAGCTTACCAGAACCTTCTAGGCAAGGAGATGCCAAGGTTTAGCGGTAAAGCAGTTGGATAGAAAAAGATGCTTATTGTCCAGCAGTCACATGAAACACAGGAAGAATTGCAACAAAGGGTGTCCTCACTCTTAAGGCCTCAAACAAAACACCAAATGGGCAAGTCAGAAAGGAATAAAAACAAGGAGAAACCCCCAAAATGTTTATACCGTGTTCATCTAGTTTGAGCATCGCTGCTGTCAGGATCATGTCTCCCTTGGTGGCAAATGTGGGAAAGGCCATGGAAAATGAGCCAGCTGGGCGAGATTGTGTGTATGTGTGTGGTAACATATATATATAACAAAACAGTAGCCGTTTGAGCCACTTCTCTGTACAAGTCAGTGGCATTGTTTACCTTCACAATGTTGGGCCAGCATCACCACTGCCCACTCCCAAAACTTTTCCATCACTCCAGACAGAAACTCTGCCTGTTGAGCAATAACTCCCTATTCCCCCACCCTGGTGGCCTCTAATCCACTTCCTGTCTCTATGTATTTGTTTATTCTAGGTGTTTCATATGAGTGAAATTGTACAATATTTGTCCTTTTGTGTCTGGCTCATTTCACTCTACATGGTATCTTCCAGGTTCACCCCTTTTGTAGCAGGTGTCAGAACTTCATTCCTTTTTATGGCTGAGTAATTTGCCATTGCGTGTCCGTACCATATTTTGTTCATTCATTCATCTGTTGGTAGATACTTGAGTTGTTTCTAACCAGGCCCTCATTTTGAGATAAAGGTTTTGTGACCCACAAGGGCATCCTTGAGGTGTGGGTAGAGCGGGTGTGGCCTGGGGTCAGGGGCGTTGCCGCTGTCTTTCAGGGTACATGTTTTTCATGTCAACTCTGTTATCCCAACAATTGGCTGAGGCCACCATGCAGGAATGAGAGAAACCCACCCAGGGCTGAGGCTTCCCCAGGCCGCTGCTGCCTGGGGAATGAAAGTGGGGGTGCTGGAACTTACCTGTGTCTAACAGCTAAGAGAAGGCCATAGCCTTGGTGGCCTCACCCAGACCAGACTTTGCGACTTGCATTTTTTTTTTATCAGTTCTGGTTCAGCATTCCCACCAGCTCCCCTGGGAGCAAAGCTGCAAAGAAAGCCATGTGCCTGGGGATCTCGGCACTGCTTAGCCCTGCCTGTGCCCGAGGACAGAAACTTTTCCTGTTTATGTCCCTCCCCCGCCCCGCCACCGCAACACACACAAAGAATCTTTAATGAGAAGAGTTTCTCGTTTGGGGATATTTCCATAGCCTGCCTGCCGAATGCCCATTGAAGGCATTTCCCTCTCACAAACCAAGAGGCAAGTGTTCCAGGCTCTGTGCTGGAGCTAATCCCTTTGCTCTTTGCCTGCCCCCCTGCATTCCTGATGCAGACAAAACTGCCCTAGAAGTCACGAAGGATTGTGATTGCATAAGGATTCCCAATTCGGGCTCCCGGAATGTCACTAACCTGAGCCTGGCCAGCTTCCCAGAGCAGCCATAGACAAACTTGGTATGAACCGCTCTCCCCAGCCCTGCAAAGTGCTCAGGGCACAGCCTCGTGTTTATAACTCCTCTCCTAAAGGATGTTAAAATGAAATGGCTCCGAAGCCAAGGACATTTCAGTGTAAACCTTTGAGCGGCAGAACCCCCTTGAGCACAGACGGCCTTGTTTGGAAGTGGTCCCATCCGCGGCCCGGGCTCGGCAGGCCCGGAGCCCAGTGCTAGACAGACAGAACAGGCCTCAGGGGCAAGGGATCCCTGACTCCGCAGACCAGCCTCATGGGTGTGGGCACATCCCCAGGGTATAGCTGCCTCTGCGTAGATATGTATATACCTCCCCGGCACCTCTCTGTCCTGGCCTCTGCCCACCTTTTACACAGCAGACATGAAATATAGATGGCTCTGCAGTGAGGCACGTGTCTCACCGAAGTCTACTCATTTTTACCTTACAAGAGCCTCCGTTTCTCGGCCCTTCCTCCTGTGGCCTGCTTTCTCGGCTTGCACCCATGTTGGTCCCTGTCCTGCGTCTACCCCTCTCCGCACTCACTGATGCTCCTTGACTTTGTGGCCCCTCGTGGACACCGGTGCCTGGCTCTGGTGAGCTCTCGACAGGTAACAGGTGTCCTTCACCTTCCCGTGTCGCTCCTTAGCAGCCCCTGCTGCCTCGCTCACCTCACCTGCAACCTGAGGCCTCCACCTTGGGGCTGGGATGTGGTCCTGTGGGGGAGGGGGGTGGGAACCACAGCTGGCTACACCCACCCACCTCTCTCACCCTTTGTCCTTTTTCCTCACCTCACCATCGTCCCTCCTTGGCCTTCCCGCCCTCCTCCAGCCCAGTCTGCTTCGAAAGGCCCTTCCTCAGCTCCACCTCAGGGAGGGCCCTTTTCTTATTACAAAATGCCCATTCACCGGAGCTTGGCCCGCCCACCCACCCATGAGTTCTCCAAAGCCCGAGGTCAGCATCTGTGTGCTTTCCCTGTGGGCTCTCAGAGAGCAGAGTGGGGTGGGGCCGAAGGATGAAAAGCGAGGCCTCCTCCTCTGGTTTCCCACCGTTATTAGGATTCCTTCTGAGAAACCTCCATCTGCCCCCTGGAAGGCCCCTTAGAGCTCATCCTGGGTAGAGGATTAGGGGTCAAAGGCATGTCCAGGTTCACGCAGCGAGTGAGAAGCAAAGCCAGGCCTAGAAGGGAACCCCAGGCACTTCCTCCTCATCACGCTCCAGGACCGGTGCTGTGGGTGCCCCAGTGCCCAGACGTCTGGGCAGCGGAGGGCAGAGGAATAGCAGAAGCACCCTGTCCCTACCCCAGAGCCCGTGCTCTTAGTCTCTCTCTTTACAGAGGGGCATCCTGGGACAGAACGGAAACCTTGTGAAGCATTGCTCCCAATTCACCTGCGAGCAGTCTGAGGGTGGCTTCATCCTCTCCTCCTCCTGGGGATGAAATATATAGGATTTAGGACAACCATGTCCTGAGCCTCAGGCTTTTCTACTTTTGTGCTGGCTAATAGTTTTGTGTTAGGACATTCTCAGGAAACCCTACATTATTTACGCCTTGACTTGGCTTCAAAACGGATTTCCAGGAGCCGATGTGGCTTAGTGGTTGAGCACCGGCTTCCCACATACGAGGTCCAGGGTTCAATCCCTGGCCTCGGTACCTCAAAAAAAAAAAAAAAAAAAAAAAAAAAAAAAGGATTTTCAAGGCAGCTTATTGAATATGCATGTTCTTCAGTCATTGGAGCACTGGGCTCTGAGGTTGCCGGAAGTCTGAGCCCTCGGGAGTGGCCCTGAGTGAGATACTGAGTCTGGGGGCTCCCGCTGGGGACTGAGCCCCTCACCAGGCCCTCTGGGTGTCAGGCTGTGCAGGCACTTCCCGTACCTCCTCCCGTGTAAGCCTCATGCAGCCACTCCCAGAAACCATCTCGCAGGCCTGCCTCCTGGGTGAAGAGAGAGACTGTCCTTGCTCCGTTCACCTTCAGGCTTCAGCCGACGGCCTCAGACAGCAGCCTGTGCAGAACTGGGGGGCCCCCAGCAGGGTCTAAACGGATTCCGTCTGTTTGCCCCTGACTGAGCTCCTCTGAGTTAACCGCTAGGACTTGAGACTTTCCGTTTTCAAACTCCTTGGGGTTCTGAATGCATTTGCATTTAGTACGGAGCAGAGACTATTTTCCAAGGCTGTCATAAAAGCTCATTGTCACATTGTACACAGAGGCCTGTCTCTTAATGAAAGCTGTCCTCACTTGTTCCAACTCCTCCAGACTTAGGACAGCCTCCGGGAAATGTGTCCAGGGTTTCTGGAATTTATTTTAATTTAAAGGCTCCTGACCTCCAATCTGCCAAATTGTAATTTCTGCATTCCTCTGGCTCTGTGAATGAGGCCTTGCTTTCTTTTGCCACTATCTGTACATCTTCAGCAGAGCCTTCCGGAGCCTCTAGGAAGGCCATGGCTCTGGAGCCCATTCTGAGCCCTCCTGCAGGGAGGGGAAAGCCACTGGGCCGCACTGCCTCCTTTGCCCTGACTCACAGACAAACGAAATGTTCTGCTGGAGAAAAAGATTAATGGCCTCTGAACACCTGTGCTGCCGGAGCTCAGCTTTACAAGCTAAGTCATGCTCCTGCGTTTGAGCAAATGACCTCACTGTTTGCTTAGGCCATCGGTATCAGGTTGTGGGTGATTCTAGATAGGAATGGCCATGTGTAAGAATGCTCAAACTGCTGCCTCTTTGGGCACCCCCACCCCACGGCGGGGTGCAAGGCCCAGGCTGGGAGACAGAGTCCCTCTCCAGGGCAGTGACTTCCTGTCCCTTCGGAAATCCTGAGCTGTCCACCCCCAGGGGAATAAACACTGCTCATCAGGAATTCTGCTCCTTTGTTGTTGCACTAGGACTAAATCTGCTCTCAAAGATGA
Source organism: Cabassous unicinctus (assembly GCA_029593785.1). NCBI lineage: Eukaryota > Metazoa > Chordata > Mammalia > Cingulata > Chlamyphoridae > Cabassous > Cabassous unicinctus. Next base: position 9,655 of record JAQZBX010055392.1, on the reverse strand, counting down.
ATCGTGTGGTTTATCGTTCACAAAGTTAATTTGGAGGGTTGGGAAATAAGTCAGGGTCTTTCAAGAGAGTTTTCCCGTATCCCAGATAAAGACAAAAGTGGTTTCAAATATATCAGCAGGGAGGGCACCCACTGTGGACGCGCTTGACCTTCCTTGGTACCTGAGCTCAAGGCTGTTTTGATATACCAGGGCCCCAGCTTGAGTTTATAGATCCTAATATGCGATTGACTTGTGTGTCACAACAGCTGTCAGGGACCTCATCACCCTTGGATGGAGACCTTCCAGGGACAGCAATGGGGAAAACCCAGAACTTTAGAGAAGCTTAGGACTCAAAAATGAAGGGAAGAAGGTGAGAAGCAGCCACATTTAGGAGGACAGATTCCCGGGCAGGGCCCATCTCTGTCTTCCCGCCACTGCCACATTGCCTTCAGTTAAGTAATAAATCCCTTCCTCTCTCCCCTCTCTTCCTTCCTCCCTCACTTCCACTCCATCTTCCAAAGATTCCTATGTGTTAGCAAGCATCCTCTTTGGAAAATATGAATAGGTCTGAATTAGAGGTTATGGGCCATTTACACAATAGTTTGAATTAGCCCAAGCAGCTTCCTTTCTCACAGCGTCTCCTCGAGATTAGCTGCATAAGGGAAAGGAGATGCTGCACTGGGGTCTAAAGGACCAGCCTAGATGGGGGTGTGCAGGAAGGATGGGAGGATTAGCACGAGACCACCAGGAGAAGGAATACTGAGAGACGAGAGAACATCACAAGGAAAGGGCTAGAAAGGTGTCTCATGTGACTGCCTGAACCTGTGTCTCAGAGCCTGGCTCCTAACCCTGGAGAGGACCGGAAAACGCTTCCCATCCCTTGTGGCCCCTCCTTTTCCTCCAACACGGACATTGCCTGCCAAAGCCCACAGTCTGAAACTCAGGTTAGCGCACATTCAACCCCAGCATAGGTCTTTACAGTCAGGACCTATGTCCAGGCAGAAGAAGAAACAAAACTTGGAAAGAAGGGCTCAGTCATGATCTTTGGTTAATTCCCAACTGACCAGAAAAAAATAAAATATCAAGAGTACTCCTAAGGGAAGCTGATGTGGCTCAAGTGATTGGGCTCCCGCCTACCACACGGGAGGTCCTTGGTTCGGTTCCTGGTGCCTCCTAAAGAAGAAAGTGAGCTGGTGTGATGGGCAGGTATGGCAAGCTGACACAACAAGAGACACAAGAAGAAAAACATAATGAGAGACACAACAAAGCAGGGAACAAAAGTGGCTCAAGCAATTAGGTACCTCCCTCCTACATCGGAGGTCCCGGATTCAGTTTCTCAATGCCTCTTAAAGAAACAAACAAGGAACACAAACAGACACAGCAAGTGCAAACAAAAAGGGTGTGGGGAGAAATAAATAAAATAAATATTAAAAAAAAAAAAAAAAGAATGCTCCCAAATATTCACTCCCAAATATTCTCGTGAATTTTCAGACACAGAGTGTTCATCTCTGTGATGCCTTGAGAATCAACAAAATAAATGCCACATCATCCCCCCAACGTTTGCTGTCATAAGATATTAAAGTAGTCAAGGTCAATATTGGTTTGAGCGTCAAGTCTGTACAGTTATGTTATCTCCCACGAGCCAGCTGTGAGTAAAAGAGGTGATGCAGCACTTTCAAAGTGGTAGAATCTTTCCTACCAAGAGTAAATTCTGAGTGATACTCCAGAAAGGCATCTGCTGGCCTGGCAGTGGACAGTCCCCTAAAGAAAGAGAAGGGCAGAGGAATACAATTCCAGTGACTTCTATCCAGTGACAAACTCCCACGGTGAGGCTGCAGAGCCTCCCAGCACGGAGACCTCTCCTGCTTCTTTCTGGCGACTGCACACAAAGGGAACCGCACAGATGCACGAACCTTATTTGTTTTCAGATCTACGTTGTCTTGAGATTGACTAGCTCTGATGGAAATATTTCCGCAATGCTCACTTCTCGCCTTTCTAAAACAGATCACATGGAATTCTCTTGAGTTACTTCTCAAGGCCGTGCTCACAGCTCCCGAGACTCTGCTTATCTGCAAATGATCCCAGACTTCAGGTCTTCTCACCGTTCTGGCTGTTTTCATAGCGTTTCTGTTCTCTTGGTGTCCATCTCTGCTTCCTGCTGCTTCCAGCGTTCCTGGGACTCATCCTAGAGTGGATGGAGGAGGCTCATAACCACAATTATCAAAGGTGTCCCTAAAACGAAAGTAAACACTGTTGAGCACCGACTCTATGTCTCAGCCATGTTATCGATTTTTACGTGTATTAATCCATTTACTCCTTACAACAGTGCTGAAAGCGAGGTTCTAGTGTAGTGGTCTCCCTTTTTCACCATGGGGAAACTGAGGCCAACAAAGTCGGCCCACAGCTAGAAGGTGAAGCAGCTGGAACCTGAACCCAGGCAGCCTGGCTCCAGAGCCTACCTTCTTTAGCACTCAGCCATCTGCCCCCAAGAGCAGCCACCCTCTGCAGGGTGGGTCCAATTCTTGGTGCTGGTGTGTTCTGGAGAGCTGTACTCTTTGGACCAGTGACCTGTAGCTCACTGAGGCCCCTGGGAAGCACCCAGCTTCAACATCACAGTATGAGAAAAAAAACGATGTTAAAATAGGTAAAACACTAGCTGGCCTCACCAAGAACCTAGGCGGGGGAATCCAGATTCAAACTTAGAAATGATAAAGGGGAAATAACCAAACGTAGAGGAAATGTAAAGGAGCGAAGACCATGTCTTATACAGCTCTACACAATAAGTAAGAGATTTCCAAGTGGAAATGTCAAGTAGGCCTGTGTATCTATGGGTCATAATCCTCCCCAACAGATTTTATGTGCTTGTCGCGTGTTACCATGAGGTCATTTCCAGCAGGTGCTTCAGTGGATGTCCCACATATCCTGGGGTCAGCAAACTATTACCCATGAGCTAAAGCTATCCCACCACTTACTTTTGTAAATAAACTTTTATTGGAAAACAGCCATGCTCACTCATTTACATATTGTCTGTGGCTGCTTTTGTCCTTACAACGGGAGACTTGAGTCGTGGCCACAGAAACCGTTTGCCCTACATAAAGCCTAAAATATTTGCCACCGGGCCCTTTACAGAAAATCTTTGCTGACCCCTGTGCGAGAGCCCTGTAATTTTTCCAGCTCCAGACGAGTTTCTATGTTAAGCTCTTGGTCCAGGGCTTCCAAATCAAGTAGGTGATGCAAACTGAGACCTCGCCAAGGTACATGCCCCAAGAATGTTGTCCCTGTTTCTTTCAGATCTTCTTTTCTAGCCCTGGTCTTGAGGCCTCACCTTGAACCAGTGCGATTGTTCTTACCATTTTAGGGGTACCTGGGTTTCCTGGTATTAATTTTCACTTGCTGCATACCAAATTGCAGCTAAAACCATACCCATTTATTAGCAACACAGTCCTGTAGGCCAGAACTCTGGCACAGTAAGACTGGGTTCTCTGCTCCGGCTAAAATTAAGGTGTCACCCAGCTGCCTTCTCAAATTGGAGCGCAGAATCTTTTTCCAAGCTCTTCCTGTTATCAGCAGAATTCAGTCCTCATAGTGGTAGAACGGGAATTGCTGAGCTGCTAGCTGTTGGCCTCTCAGCTCCTACAGGCCACTCTCAGGTGGTCGTACTGCAGCCCCCTGTATCCCCATCTCAGCAATGGAGAGCCTCCTTCACGTCAAATATCTCTCATGCTCCAAATCTCTCACACTTCCGCTTCTGCCACCAGCCGGAGAAAACGCTCAGCTTTTAAAGACTTTTGTCATTAGGTTAGGCCCACTGGATAAGCTTCCTTTCTTAAAGTTAACTGTGCCAATAACATAATCTAGTGATACAAGTCCCACCCACAGTCAAAGATGAGAGGCTCGTCCATGGATGAAGGTCATTTGAGGTCACCTTGGAATCCTGCCCTTCTCACTGGCTTCAGGCAGCTTCCTACCACACGAGGCCTTAGGCCTCATCTCCAGTCCTGCTCAAGGTTGTAAAACCCCAGTCCTTGTGGAACAGACCATTTTATTCTAACACCCTCGTGGACCATCCAGCTTCAATTCCTATTCACTGTTCTGGCTTTTAGTTCCCTCTTCATTTCTATACTCAAGGTTTTCTGTTTCTTGCTGTCAAGATCGGCAGGTATTTAAGGATGTTTGTTGTTATATTGTGACCAGCACACTTACATGTTTGGAGTGTTTGGGGTTTCTCCCCTCAGCAACCATATTTTCAAAAATTTTATTACAAAAATGTGTCCCAAGTCTACAGTCAGAGCCCATTAAAGTAGGTGGGTCCTTGGAGTTAAACCACAGTGAAGAACAGTCAGAGTTATAAGAATTACTGGTTAATCAGCCCAAAGACTTACCCATGTACCCAAGACTAGGAGAGGGTTTCCCCTTTTGCGTTGGCTTTGCTTACTGTATCACTGGCAAAGCTAAGATGTATGAGAACCAAGGAAGTAAACTGCTGTATCCTTTTGAGGCCTAAATCCTTTCTAATAAAACAGGCAGATAAATGGGCAAAAAGGACAGTCTCCTTAACTGCTTTGTCTTGTCCAAATGCTTGTTATTTTCAAATAGTTCACCAGCGATAAGAGCATGTATATTCCATTTCCATTTCAAATCCTCAAGCAGTTTTCAAAATTGGTTTTTATGATGACTTTCTTCAGATGTAGCTGAGCAGTATTTTCAAGAAAGCCTGGCCAAGCTTAAGGATGCCGAAGGGATGGGAAGAGCCAAATTTCTTTCAATTCAGGATGAATTTTGCCATTTTCTGAAAATCACTGGACAAGAAGAGGTGAGTTTGGATCACATTTGACCAGTTATTTATGTGGGCAACCCACCTGATACCCAAAGGGCTCCTCCTTCACTCTGCACACATCCATTAAGCGCCTACTATATGCTAGGTATGTGCCAGGATTCAGAGGGACCCAGATAAATAAGGCCAGGTGGGTACTCTTGGGCAGCTCCCAGCTCCTTGCTTTTGGGAAACTGGAAAACTGTTTATGAGAACGTAGATGGTGTCTCCACCCTCACAGGTTCCCAAATGACCAGAAATCTTGAACCCAGTGGACAGACCCTGCTCATCACCAGCCTGTAGTTCGTTTCTAATTCCTTTCTCCTTGTTTTGGATAATGGATGGAATTTACATATCTAATGAACTACACAGAGCCCAAGTTACAATCCACTTTCACCCCCTGAACTGTACAGACGTACTTTCTATGGCTTACAAAAATGGATGCAGACCCAGAGTTCAGATTCATTGGTAATTAAACCCTTGGGGTCTTATTCAATGCAAAGCCTAACAGCTACCAGAAAGCCACATACTGTAACTTGATTCGTTTTTTTTCCCATTCTAATGTGTCAATTTGAGATGAAAAATTTATTAACCTGGCTATTCTGTAGATTTCCCCTTCAGCCTTCTCCTAACCCTTACCACCCCATCCCAGCTTCAATTGGTGTGGGCTCAGAGAACACAGGCTTAAAGAAGCACCCATGTTCCTCAAGCCAAGGTAGGGCTATAGTAACTGTAACCAATGGTGTTTCTTTATTTTTCTGGGTCACCCAACCAACTAGAGAGGAGCCTTCCAGGGGCCTCAGATTCTTCACCACTCATCTCTAGAAGTCCTATAGGGAATGCAAAAGTTAGAAGTGTGGGTGGGGGCCTTAGGGGAATCCTTAACAGTTTCTGCCCTTTGTCATGCCTTGCCCTGTCCAATTTCATAGTGACTTTTACTTCCAAAATGTGTATTGAATCCATCCATTTGTGTCCCTCTCCACTCCTGCCACCTGGTTCAAGGTCTACCAAGCGTCTGTCTCGCAGATCCTTTCCATTTTTGCCCCTTTCCTAGCCGATTCTGAATAAGGAAGCCAAGGTGATCTTAATCAAAAGCAAATCTGATCAGTGAGCCCCCATTTGTAAAGCACTCCAATGGCTGTCAATGCCCTTAAAATGAACCAGAATCCCTGCAAGCCCACATGGCCTTTCAGGGCCTGGCTTCTTATGACATCATCTCCAGGCTCTTTTTTTTTTTTTTAAAGATTTATTTATTTATTTATCCCCCCCTTGCTGCCCGCGCTCACCGGGTCCGCTTGCCATGTTCCCTCCGTGTCTGCTTATCTCCCCCTTGCTGTGAGGTCCTGCTGCATCAGCCCACCGCACTGCGCGGGCCAGCCTGCCCTCACAAGGAGGCCCCGGGAAGCGAACCCAGGGCCTCCCACACGGCAAACGGGAGCTCCATCGATTGAGCCACACCCACTTCCCTCCAGGCTTATTTTTGATCCCTCCTCCTGGTCTGTGTTTGGCCAGACTGGCCTTTTTAATTCCCACCTCAGGGCAGGGCCAGCTTTGGTTCTCCTCTTGGAGAGCTCTTCCCCATCCATCTCCTGGCCAATGCCCATCCATCCTTTGGATCTCACCACTTCCCTGATTCCTCTCCCCAGTCTTCATTAGATTCTCTCATTATCCTGTCCCATAGAACCCTGTTTCATGCAATAATATATTTGTAAGTATGTATTTATGGGTATGCTTGATGCCTCTTGCCCAACTAGTCTGACTTCCATGAGAGCAAGGACTCTCTCACCAAGGTGGTAGCAAGCCATGAGCAGATGGATGGATGGGTGGAGGCTTACCTGCACGCCTGCTGACTCCAGAGGGGCATCCACTCTTTCCCCCGTTCCTGTTCTGGCTTCCTGCCGTGATGCCTGTTGCTACAGCAACCGATGCCTGATCGGACCGATGCTGCATCTACCGATGCTGCATCTCACTGCTCTTGCCCAAGCCACTCAGATCAGTTGGTGTTGACCTAAGGATGCACCTTGCTCTCCCAGGCTGCCCTTGGAGATTTTAGCAAGCCAGCTGTTTGTATTCTAGGCCCCCTTGGAGCCCATACAGTACCCTCATAAAAATAGAAAAAGCTGCCACTTTCTCAGAGCCATGTCAGGGCACATTGTTTGGAGACTAGAATGTGAACAGATTTCTGCCCTAACTCATTCTCCTACCAGGGGTCTTGTATAAGGCACAACCCACCCAACCCAACGTGGTACCGTTCTCACCCTTTCAGTTGCCTACCTTTCACCATGGGTTCTAGCAGGATTTGACCAAACATGTCCTCATGAGCACCAAGCCGCACTCAGACCACTCCAGTTGGGGTCCCAGCCTATGCATAGAACCCTGCTCCAACGGGAAGTGGTCTTTTGGGAGGAAGATGCCTTTTAAGGTCAAATGTAAACAAAGGACATTCTTCTGCAGTTGAAGATATTCTGTCTGCACTTACTTCTGCTTGTGCCATTCTCCTGGTCAAGAACCTCCTCTGACTTCTTATTCCCTGGAAAGAAAAACCAAACTCCTCAGTCTGGCATGAAGGCCCTCTACCACCGACCCCAGCTGGTGACTCCCACCTCATTTCCGTCTTCTTTCCTTCCTACTTGCTCGGCTACTGTCAAATAGGTCTGGACACTGGCCCTGAAAACGCTGTGGTCTTCTCCCACCCTCATGCCACAGCTCTCAGTTTTGCATCTGTCTTAGTTTGCCAGAGCTGCTATAACAAACACCAGAGACTGGTTGGCCTTAAACAACAGGAATTTATTGTTTCACAGTTTTGGAGGCTAGAAGTCCAAAACCAAGGTGTCAGCAGCATCAGTCTTTCTCTGAAGTCTAACCTTCTGGTGGTGGCTTGCCAGCGGCCCATAACTCAATCTCTGCCTCCGTTTTGTGGCGCTCTGTCTCTTTCTGTCTGCTCCTCACTCCTACTGCCATGCCCAAATTTCCTTTGCTTCTAGGAACTCCAGTCATACTGGATTTATACCCACCCTGATTCATTTTGGCCTCACCTTAATAGGATCTTGGAAGACTTGAACATTCCTTGGAGGGGAATATGATTCCATCCATTAACCCCTCTTCTCAGCCACCTAAACCCTATGTGTTCTTCAGTGAGCTTTTCCTGTCAGAGGCTGATAAGAGTCTCTGTTTCCTCTAAACCCATATAGCACCTCTTCAGTTGTCATCGTTCCCTTCCTGCACATTTATCTCTAGTTTCCCCAATCAGGCTACTGTAAACTGAACGAAAGCTTCGTTTAGGAAAAGGAGTCTCGGGCTCTTCTTTCCATCATTGGCCATGCAGAGCTTGTCAGTCAATTCCCACTGAAAAGCTGCCAAGCCCCACAAATGCACTGAGATAAGTCCTTGCTCACAGACGTTGGGAGGCGTGGTATACTGGGTGTGGTGGGCTTTAGGTTTAAATCCTGGTCCCTCACTGCAGAGGCGAGTCACACTTGGCCATTTACACATTCTCTTTGCACCTACAGCGATTCCTCTTTCTACCTCCCCACCCCCAATGGCCAGTTCATATTATTGCCAATGAAAGGGTTAAAGTCCTTCCTGCCTCCTACTGTCTGTGAAGTGCTGTCCCGCCGGCTTTGGGGGCTGGGCAGTGAGGAAGCCCCCTTCACTGGTCCCTGCTTTATTTGCCTCCTAAATTCGGCATTGGCATTCGTGTTCTGCAACTCTAATTGTGCTTTCAAGTCAAAGAGCAGGGAAGAATTTCAGGAGAAAGTACGGGAGCCTGAAATACTTTAACAGGGTCTCCCCACCTCCGCCGCCCCATATCTCTTGGTGTCTGACTGAAGAAATTAATATCAGAAAAGATTTGTTTTCTGACCAACTCTTATTTTTTTCATTTCATGTGGGCATAAATAAATCCGATAAACCAAACAAAATGTCATGTCATGTTGGAATATTTACTTCTGGTTTCCTAAACTATTTCCTATGAAACAGAAAACCCTGGAGTGTGTTCTGGATGTTATGTAAGTAGAGACACTGCCAGGAAACTCTGTAGCTTTCACTTATGTAAGAACATCAGTATACACAGTTTTAAAGTTTAAAGTATTAAAAATTACTGCCTAGATTCAGGTCCCCGATAAATTATCTGACTCCGAGCAAGTTTCTTGACTATTCTGTGCCTCAGTTTCCTCTAAAGGAGGTAGTGAGAATTAAATGAGATCCTGATACATAAAGGATTCAATACATGTTAGCTTTTGTTTTTATTACTCAACTAAAAAGGATTCCTGTAATATCTGAAGTAGGTTTTTTTCTCTAGGAGTCCTTTGTGCATTCTCCCTTCACAGTTTATACAATTTTGTTTTTTCCCCCCCACATGTTATTTCCTGTCTCCTGTTTAACCAGAGGAGAGGGGGCTTAGCTCAAGAGGCACGCTCCCCAAACCCATTCCTCTAAAAAGTAAAAATAAACTTCGGTTACATAATATTCTTAAGAGGCACTGATCTTTATCAGCGTTTCAGTTTTTCTTAACCAGGCAGCGTTTTGTTCCTTTCACAGAGAGCAACCTCGATCCTGAAAGAGTCCCTGGAAGCCAAATTGGGCACGTTTGGTGATCTCAGCCCTGAGGTGGCAGAGACATACCGGCTCCTGGGCGGGGCAGACCTGGCGCAGGGGAAGCACAGCGGAGCACACAAGAAACTGAAGAAGGTAAAGCTGGAGCCCAATAATAGCTCAGAACAAAACCCTGCCTCCCTTCCCCTCCCCACAGTCACTTTCTCTCCCTCCACCATGCTATTTTTAAATGAAACTTTATAAGTGACATTTTGGGAAGTTGACATCACTTTTGCAGTGCGTTCTAAGCTAACACTTTCTGGGTAAAAA